>VOMN01003676.1:0-34747 GCA_014899125.1 Orchestia grillus
CGAGGGGTTGGCGTACGAGGGGTTGGCGTACGAGGGGTTGGCGTACGAGAGGTTGGCGTACGAGAGGTCGGAACATGAGGTGTAGGAGTACGAGGAGTAGGAGCAAAGGGTGCAGGAGTAGCAGGCGTAAGCGTAGTAGAGGCGGAACCAAGAGGAGGAGAATCGTGGCCAAACAACACTTGCATTTTTGCTCGTTGAGCTTCACTAGTTTGTGAAGTGACTTTTACTTTTTTATCCTTCACACATTTACTACCATCTTTCTGAATATCTTTACGCTCCCTAGACTTTTCTTTGCTTGATTTATGCACTTCTAATGATCCATTCTCACATTTCGGAGAACTTTTGGCGCCTTTTTCTTTTCTAGCCTCTTTTTCTTTATATTTATGTTTGCGGGAATGTTTCTTCTTCTTAGACCTAGATGAATTTGACAGAGATGAGGCTGCTCTGTCGTCCTGACTACTGACAGAAGCAGGCGATATCGATCTGTCTGTGACTAGACGATTTTTCGAACTTGAACGAGGAAATGAAATTGCTCCTTCACTACTACACTCCCTCTTGGGAGACAATATGGCAGGATGCACTTGAGAATTACGAATGTCTTTACGAGGGGCTAATCTCAAAACAGAAGACTGCGACGAATCAGTTCTACGGGGAGAAGAATGCATTTAAAAAGTTTTTTAGCACTCATCAGAGCAGGAACACATTTGAATTACAACCCTACAAATATATATATATATAGATTGTTCTACCTACAGTATAACTGCTAAAAACCATTATGAAAGTTAATCCAATAAACCATTTAGCGGGAAACACTGGTTCTGAAAAAAGCATTCAGTGTGAATGATGACCGCAATTAATGAGTGAGAAACATCCCTTGATAAACATATGCCTTGAAAATAAAGCAACAATTAGACAAAAAAACATTACTGAGAGACATCATGGATGAGCCAAATAAATGACATAGGTACACAGGTCTTCGTGTTATGTCGGTCGCGATTTGGTTTGTGGATACTAACAACGCAACAGATTAGATCGTGAGTGCAATGAGAGAATATACCGACCGGTAACGGTAGAAAATGGAATAAGGCAGCGCAAGAGCCACAAAAAGTCGGTGTATTCCGACTGACACTATTAGAAAACTCGAGTCAAGTCGTTTCGTAGGAACGGATCTACGTCTCAAGTTAAGGACCTTCTGCACAACGCGGATGTGCTTCATAGCAGTGGAAAATTGTAAAAGGTTCACAAACTAGATAGTGTAATGTAAAGGATGAGGAAAACTAACAAAGCCAGCAAAACTAGGGGTAACGAGACACCACAAAAAACTAGGCCAATGTTGATCCTCTACTTTTGAATCTGTGCCCGTGACAGATTAGGTATTATCAACGTGACTAACATGGTCCGATACCGGAATCGGTATGAAATTCATTTAAAATAATTGTTGTAGTAGTAATAGTTGTGGTGGTGGTATAGATTGCAGCGCTTAGCGAGTGACTCCAACTATGCCCCACCAAAAGAAAAAGGACCATTTAGTTCGGACTGAAGAGAACTATGCACAAGGCGTCACACCACACCCGATCACATACGCATAGAAACAGTTAATAGAGGACGATGAAAAGAGATAGCAAAGAAGGTGAGAGTTGAAGGAAATTATTTGGGGACGAATAAACAGAAGTACCCAAGGCTTATTTCTTTCTGAGGTAACCTAACAGTGCCTCCCTGGAGAAGCCAGTCCCTATGACATACGATAGACAAGCCGAACTTACCTAATAGTTTTGCTTTTTTTATGCCCTCCCCGCGGGCATTTTAAATATTTTCCCCCGAAATTCAAAAAATTGTTAGTACTGATACTTCTAACCATCCCCGATGAAAAACATATGTGTCTAGGAAATGTAATTGGAGAGGAAGCAAAGCGTCCAGCGAGTGATGGCTGTGATTGGAGAGTTTGCAATGAGGGAAGTCGTGGCAAATATAGGGAAATAAACCATTGGTGATATAATGCTTGTAGAGAAATCCAGTTTCAACAACAATAGTCCACAATAAATAAGCTAGTTCAGAAATTTAATACAGAAATTTTAGATATTGAACGAAAATAGATTGTCAAATAACCTATCATACTTTCGAAATTTCTTCATGCGAAAAAACATACCTTCGATTTGGAGGTTGTGAAGGAGAAATGGAGGACTTGGGAGAATTTGTTTTTCTCGGCGATACCTGGCGTAAGTCAGGGTCAGAAACACGCGCTTCTTTGAGATGCCCATTTGAACTGCTCCCAGGGACAGAAGAATTTTCCTCGGCGACAACGGTGGAATAAGCAGCAACGAAAGGGACGCGTCCGGGCGATTGTTGGAAATAAACTGAATCAGACCCTCCGACTTCATCCACGTTGTCAATGACAACGTTTGAGCTTTCTATAATAGTTTCACTGGCAACGGGAGGAGTTTCTTCTTCGTGAAAAAACTCTCCAAGATCAGCCATCGACATAGCCTTGCTGACAATGTCGGCCGACTGAGATGTACCTGATGAACATTGCGCACTCATGCTTGGTACGCAAGTAGGAGGTGGCGCAGTGTTGACGTCGAAGGATGTGCCTGCATACGATATGGGTTTGTTTGACAAGATAGCAGGGACAACAACTGCTTCTCCCACTCCTGGAATGTCTCTTTGTTCCCTCATTTCAGGTACAGGGAGCAGGTTTATCTTACCAGATGAATCTTGCAAGGAGAAGTCCGAGTGCTGTTCGCGAGCAGATCGAGCATGATGAGATCTGTTCCGAGTAGCATCCCGGCAGGAAAAGTGACTTTCTTGACGCTTTGGGGAATCAAAAGATCTCTCTTGATGGTCTGGAGAAGGTCCAGTTTTCATTACTTTGAATATAGGTACAGGAGGTTCTTTATCAACGAGCTCGCTGCGAGGATACTTATTTTGTTCTCGCCTATGATGCGGAGGCTGGTGGTGACGAGCCCAGGACTGGTGCTCGGGGTAAGGCACATTGCGGTAGGTTGAAGGCCACTGGGGCACGGCGTGAGGATTTGAATTTGAATGCCTTCCTTGCTGGGCGTGAGGCCTATGACGCACAGGCCCAGGCGGAACTTGCGAGTATGATGGGTTGCTTCCATCAAACTGTGAGGAGTTGTTCGCATCTGGACGAGGGGGAAGATACCCCATCACAACCTGACTCCTGTCCATCTGAGAGTACGAAAGTCCTTCCTGAAAGCGACCCTGAGGATGAGGAGGGAAGCGGGCACGTTGAGTACGGTGATCCTTTGGGTCACCGTCAAGCTGATCAATGCTGAAATCGTCATCAATACTACTTAAATCGGACGACCCATCAGAATCGTCATCGTGAAATTGGTGGTAATTGCTGATAGCAAGCTTCTTCTCACGAGTGAAGTTAACATTGACTAGAAGATGACGATTATGGAGATCAGCAGACAGTGGAGGTAATTTAGCTGGAGCATCAGTCGTCGCCAAAGCGAAATCAATTGCTAGCGACGAGTCCCTAAGACAACGAGGCTTCCCAGCACAGATGTCTGTGCTTGAGTGGTCCTCACTGAATGCCTCTGTTTTAGAGTTAAAGCATTGCGCTCTGACACTGCATTCATCCAAGGCACAACACGGGCCATCGGCCTGCTGGATCACGTTCTCCAGATCAAGAGGATCCACATCTCTGGAAAAAAAAATAACGTTGAGCAAACCATCCATGGTGGGGCAGCCAGAAGTTTGGTCAATAGAATATACAATATTACTAATCAAATTTACTGTAGATACTATGTGTACTTGCTAAGATCAAAAATACATGAATACATACTAAAAACGCGATAAATTCTAAATGAAAACCCATTATTTCGAGAAAAGTCTACAATATCGCTAGCATGCAATAATTGCATGCAGATATGTCAACATCAGTTAACTTCACCTAGAAACCATACAGCGTTAAAAAAGTATGCGTAAAGAAGCGTAAGTCTAAAATTCATAAAATTCAATTTTTTCTGCAGCTTCGAATTAACCCCAAGAGTTGAATGTTTACTAGAACAATATTCAACTAAAATGTGGCTAGGTCTCCATCTGAACAGTTCAAAGCACATCGCAAGCACCACAACACTTGCGCATGGTTCAGTATTTTCATTACTTTCCCCTCAGTGTTTTCTGGCTCAAGTTCTGTGTAAATTTTGGACTTCTACTCCGGAGCTCATAGGGCTCCTGTTGAGAGGGTAGCGGCTGATAGCCGCAGGACGCCACACAAGTACGCGTTGTGGTGGTAAAGGGCACCACCCATGTACACACGGGGAGGGGCACCACACAAGTACACACGGGGAGGGGCACCACACAAGTACACACGGGGAGGGTTGGCGAAGGACATCCCCACTCGACGGTGCCTCCTCGCTCAGCCACACAGGCTGCGACATCAATAGGCTTTCGGCGTCGTCGCTTTCGCGTCCATCGTCACTGTCCCCATCAGGCTCTTTCGGAGGTCTCCCACATCCTGCAGCAGATACAAGAGATTACGTCAAAAAAGAGTGCAAACTAGTATGCATCCGGTCAAAACGAGGACAAAGTAATGACCGAAACGAAATCTAAATCAGAAAATAAATGAAGCCTGCTCTCACTTTTACACAATACAGCACACAGAAAATATTTTACGTACACAAAAATTTAAATTAAGATTGAAAACAACGTTTGTCACACAACACTCCAGATCTATAATTAAATAAGATATAGTACGTTATGTACTGTAAAGTCACACCTTCATTACACTCATCCAACACTGATTTAATATCGAAGTTACCACCACTACAAACAAAAAAGACATTTCAGCACTCACAGAGTGGCTGTACAAATAATACGGTTACGACCATGTGAACTCCCTGAAGCCAAGAGGTACGATTAGGTGTCAGTCGAGCGGTTCCTTCATCTGAGTTTCAGAAAAGTATTTAAAAATATCGTTATACTTAGAGTTGTTCATCAATACACTTGCCTCGTTCGAGACTCGTCCTACTCAACTTTGATACGCAATATTTAATGACGTAAATTAACACGGACGCTGGCAAGAGAAAAACAACGAAACTGAGATAAATTTCAACACGCATAGACTTGAGCAGATACAAACCAGAAAAGGAAGTCGAGCGCGGAGAAGATGGAGCCTGGGACGCCAGGTCGGCTAAGTGCCCCACTAAAGATAGGTCCCCAAGGCTCACTGTAATTTAAAAAAAACACTGTTTACATTTTAAGAAGAAATAACATTTTAAATAGTTGTGTTTAAGATACAAGAACAAGCATTCTATGTAAATAGGATTAGATCTGAACTACTCAGTGAGTTCGTACTTCGGCACTTTTCTATAAAATGAAGAAGTGGTCTAAGAATTTGGGTTCTAGAGCAAAGGCCCCCGAAGTGATTTATATCGACCCGTGATGACTGATTAGACTATTGACAACATACTGTCTATTTGATTATTTTCAAGAATAAGCTTGGTTGGAGGTCGATGTTAAGTCTAACATTCCATGAAGGAGTGAATGGGCTTAAAAAAATCTGGAAAGTCCTACTCTATACCATCTAAAAAAATTATTTTACGAAAAGAAATAGAAGGATCAGTGATTTACATTAACAGCATATTTAATGGCAATGTCTCAAAAGAGTAAAACTGACAACTGGAGCCGCGTTTCTGAACTAAATCTACAGGCATCAATACGGTGCCATGAGGCGAGTCGCATGGTGGAACCCTGATCGTTAACCTCTTCTCCGGCAAGGACGAGTTAACTCGCTTTGAGTCGATTAGTATTTTCCAACTTTGGAATGATAGACCGCTAAATTTTCGTTTTCGAATCAGAAAGCTGGAAAAGAGTTTACACGTCCTACCTTGACTTCTCCTGATATTATCAGACCCATTTCCGAGTGTACCCGTGCATCATGAGAAAATACAAAATCACCTGAATGGAGCACGTGTTCGTGAAAAAAACCTGGCGGGGAAGGAGTTAAAATAACTGTCTGACTGGCCCACGAGGTCCAAGACGTGCTTATACAAGGTATTTGGTTAATCCTTCATTTCTTCATTAAAATTTCACGCAACGATAATGAAAACACGCGAACACTGCTTTCATGGGATATCACGAATTGTGCTTGCAGTGTCGCTTCCACAACTATGTGGCAGAAAATTACGGCCGCGTCAGTCACACAGGCAACACAGAACTGTTACTTGGAGCTCAAGTGAGGAGTTTCGAGAAGCACGTAGACACGTACATTACATGGAATAGAATACGTCAGCAGAAACGAGCCTAGTGGTACATCGTTAGGATGCTACCCAAGCCCGTCATCATACGACATTAAAATTACACGATTACATCACATTTCACAACGAAACACCGTTTATGGCAGACTTAAATCGGAGTAGGTAACACTGAAAGAGCTGTGATTTGCAGCCCAAGAGAGGCAGTGAGACAAACAACAGACACGCCGGTGACACGCAACACAGAGAGCTGTTCCCTGCAACTTGAGCCTAAACTGCACCAATTTTCTTTGTTAAACAAAAATTAATTCCAAGATAATTCTGACATAAGGACTATTATATGTCAGAGAACTGCATCAGATACGATAGCGTGCGCGGTCGTGTTACGGGCCAAGTGTGACACGAAGCCCATGACGCAGACACTCACGCTGCTGGGAGGAGTCCGCTTGCGAGAAGGAGGCCGCCAGCTCCTCGTCCACCAAGTTGGGGTAGGACGACGCCACCGCTGCTTCCTCCTCAGCCTCCTCAGTCCCCACAGCATCTTGAGGGCCCTCAGACTCGCTCTGCTCATCAAGTCAATTGTATAGCACGACCAAATATGTTATTTTGAGTGACTAAAATTATGAAAACTAAATGTACGAGAATCAAGAGGGATTTTGAATAAGATGATTGGTTAGTTTAAAGCTTCCTAGCTACATAGAATGAAATCTCAAGACCGCAAAAAGAAATGACTATTTAGTATGGACTATAGCAATCGAGGAATCCATGCATAGGTGTGTTACTACACATAACTCTACTCATAGGAACAGCACGTTTTAAAAAAAAAATATAAAGAATAATCAGCAAAGAAGGCACAAAAATGGAAAAAAGCAAAGTGGGCATGGAAGATAAAAGTTCTGAAGGCCTGGCCAGAGCAGAAGCAAATTAACATTAACCCCCTGAGGACACTAGTCCCAAAAGCATAAGATAGACAAATCTAAACCAGGCATTTAGAATAGTGTGGCCAGCGAAAGTAAGTAAATTCGAAAGCAAGCGGAGTATTAACATCTACGTATATATAATATATATTAGATTAAAACTGACTGCATCGTGAATTGGAACAATTTAAGGAAAAATGGCTCTCAAACAAGTCTTTGATGAAGGATTTCCAAATGCCACAATGCAGTCTACAAACTGACTGAACGCATTCCCGACTCGAGCGCGCCTGCTCTCTAAATTGATGTCAAGTGACGAGGTTTTCGGCCGCGTTGAAGCGCAGCTTACTTCCACGGGAAAATTACAAGTATGAGTAAGCTTGATTTACCTTAATTTCGACATATTTCACCATGCGAGGGTACACTTAATTTAATCTAAAATTCAACGCGTTGCGGTCACCCCCACAACTACGGTGGAGATGTGGTGGTCCCCTCTGCAGCCCCAAGCATGTCTCCAAATAGAGCTCAAGATGCCCATAGCAGCGCATAATCATCCCTAATAATCTATGAAAAGCCGCCATCATACATTTAAAATATTCAGATATATTCCATTACATTGAAATGCGTACTTTCGTACAATTAGACAAATGATCAATTTGAGCGGTAAATATTGACCCTGGAATTTCAAGCTCGGGAACCTCATACCTCGCGTAGTTTATTTCCCATTTTATCCTGTGAAATTAGACAAAGAGCCTCCATTCCATGTAACCTTAGATTCAGGGTTACCATTCAAGGGTTAAACTGGCCCTATTTGCAGTACACAAAACGACCTCAAAAATTTAAACTTAGAAAGATGTCAACATGTAAAAAAAATTGTACAGGTATGTTCCTGAGACCACACTCAATTTGTTCTACAGACCGAAAATATGTACGATAAATACTGTACTGCTACGCGGCTGTTCCGCACAGCTTTTTCGTGCCAATACGAAAGTAGGCAGAACATTATCGTACCACGCTTTTCATATTATATAAAGAACTGCAGGGCGCTTTTTAAACTCGACGGCAAAACTAAGACGAGAACAGGTCACTGATCAGGGACCGAGCCCAATACACACCAGAGGCAGAGGGATGGGCAGCAGCCCGGCAGGTAGCTGAGGGAGAGTTGCTGGGTGCAGGAGCCCAGCGTCAGAGAGACCGACCAAGTCTCTACCACCATCAGAAGAGCCACCACTTTCAGGAAGACCACTCCCTTCGGGAGGGCCGCCACCTTCAGGAGGACTCTCGCCCTCTGTGTCACGGAGTGACTGCACAGCGTGGATAAAATTAGTGTGAATATTTCATTGGCTCACCATGCAAACTTTTCCTGGATATGAAGAAGTAACCACTCGTCTTATTTCTAACTGAAGCATTCGTGTAGGAAACACTTCGACATGGTTCACAAATGATGAACACTAATGGTGAACGCTTTAGAAGCAAGAAACATAAGTCAATCAAGGTCACTTCAGTAATGTCTAATACAATCTCAAAAATTGTTATTTTTGCATTAACTACAATCTTTATTCTCAAAAAACTTGCATGGGAAGAAACGGATCGTTCCAGCTCCTCTGAACCTAAATTACACGGTCATCTGACAACTATCAACTGCCGCTTCAAGTGACAGTCTCGTTGAGAAGAAACACTCGCGGACCTTTGCTACACGTCGTAGTTCACACTAACACCATAAGGACCACTGTCAGGAATTCTTTGCGCTTCTGTTAACCACGCAATAGCAACCTCTGGTTTCTCATACCCCGTAGTTTGCCTTCCATTTTTTACCACTAGATTTAAGACCAAGAGTCTCTCCTTCACCCAACCTTAGATTTAGGGTTACCATTTCAGGGTTGATATACAGTTCACGTTCGCATCGACGCACTAAAACGGGGAAAAAACGCTCGTATCAAACGACTAAATCGGTGAAGAGGTGGCCCAATAATGCCGTATCTACAGACAACATGGAATATGTCTTAAAAACCTTAAATACATATCTCCTCAAAACAGAGATCCAACTCTAATTTGTGAATCTCACTCTGAGATCAACCAAATTGGAGCTTACTCGGGTACCACAATTGCCCGTTAGACCGAAGTCTGTTGATGCGAGCATCAACTGTTGTTCAGTATCAAGTTTTTATTGCTTCGTTCAAAACTAGGGCGAATACGCACGCAAACACAAAAAATATGAACCACTTTTTACGTTAATATTCCGTGGAATTAAAAAATAAGTGGGTCCCTTTAGCGCATTTAACATCAAGCGCGACCTCAACACAGCTCCTGAAATGTGCCGCTGCAAGCGACCATCTCTTAAAAAGGCAACACTGGCGCGCTTAAGCGACAGGTCGCAAATTCGGATGGATTACCTTGAGGGTGGCTTTTAAACGGCTCCTGAAATGCGCCTCGGAAGGTGTGGGCTGCACGTGGGGGCGGGGAGGCGAGTCTGGAGGTAGGAGATCCGACACAGTCGAGGGCACAGGGGAGGCTGGCCTTCGATCTGCAATTCCGTCCTGATCTCCCTCTGCAGGACGAAGCCTTTCGAGACCTTGCTGCTGACGTCGCTCTAGTTCGTCCTCCCAGATGTAAGCGAGGCCAGGGTTGCTCGAAACGCCTCCTAAAACACAAATTTTCAGTTAGCAGAAAGTCTCTCGACACGCTCCTTATAATCATAACTAAGACGATATCCAAGCCTCCTAAAATAAAAGTTACCAGTAAGCAGAAAATAATGTTCCACCCGCCAAAAATGGCGGGTCAAATGATGCTAAATTCATAAGATGTGCTCTTTTTATCGATGACTCTATGATGAAATGTTATTTTCAGCGTCACTGATATGGACTGCCTTATCTGAGAGTCTCGTTATTGTTTAGGAATACGGACCCAAGAATTTTCTCCAATTCAGTTCTTGAGAGCGTGACACTGAAACGGACCAACCAAGCAAGCAACTACTGTGTATTAGTACATAGTGGCATAACCACGACACGCGTTGTTATAACCGATGACTAAGTAATTGGGCCATGATAAACGGAGAGTGTATGGTTCATCTCCGAGTGCCATGTGACCGGAGTTCAGCGATGTATTTCTGAATCGTCACGAGTGCCTTTCACCAGGCACTGTCAAGGCAATTTGACATGTTACAAATGATCAACATAAAAACCCCTTTTCAGGTGCTAAAAATGGTTTCAGTAGTTTACCCGTTCCCGGTAATGACGAGTTAATCCGTTTTTACCCGACCCGAATTTCTCAACCTAGGACAAGCGAACTCGTCAAATGTTCGGTTTTTAAAAAACCTTGACAAGTATACTCTCATTCTCAATCCCTCTAGGTACGAACCGATAAATTCTAAGTGTATTCATACATCTCGAGCATTTTATCCTAAGAAAATAAAAATTTTCCTAAATGTTTTCAAAAACAAAGAAGATTCGCTGATATTCAAATTTCGATCAACTGCTTAGGTTATCGAACAAAATTCCCACAGCGAATTCCGCAACATTTTTCAGTACTACGAAAACGCGCCAACGTCGCCCACTGCCGACAGTGATGCGATTGCGCCACGAGGGCGCAAATGAAGTTCATTCTGTGCGAACCGACCCTTGAGAAGCAGCAGAGCTCATCACACACACCTGCGAGCTGCACTGGGTTGAGGATGTCCTCCGCTACCACGTCGAGCTCCAGCTCGCACGAGGACAGCCTCTGTGCGCTCTCAGGCAGGTAGCTGGCCAGCTTCTCTATGCTTTCCGCATCCCAGTACACTGTAGACGCCTGTGAATAAAGTTAACACGTGAGCGTACGTCACTCCAAACTAAGCCACTCGATGTGTTAGTCGGAATAACATGCTCGTACATGACTGCATAATAACACACCGGCATAACAGCATATGAGAAATATTTAACTCAATAACAGAATTTTATTCTAGCGAAATTTCACTTTGCACTGTAGGAAAACCTAGCAGCAATCTCATGAAGCGAGCCCATGGAGTAAGTACTACTGGCCTTTGTAGGGATAACCCTTGGACGCTCAATTTATTCTTTGCCAGGAATGGCATTTTAGCAAATTAAAGTTAGCCCAGGAATGGTAACATTAAATTTAAGGTTAAGTGAAGGAGAGACTCGTAGTCTCAAATCCATGGGAAAACATGGAAGGCAAACTACGTGGTATGGGAAACCCGAGGTTACCATTCCAGGGTTATGTACATTCAGGTGTCTAGTGTATTTCCGCCCACAGCCCGTACGTAACATTATGAATTGAACAAAATGGGATTTTCTTACTGGCGCCAGGGAACGCCAAGGGACCATGAATGGCTCACACCAAGTTCCCCGGGCCCGAGTTATTAAGACTTCCATGCCAGAATTTATTCTTCGGTTATAAAATTATTAGGATGTTCAGAAAATTCGGTCACAATTCAAAGAGGAGTGGTTGAAATTTGTCGCTCAAAACGAACTTTTTCCGTTGTTTGGCGAGGGCGTATTCGAATGAAGGTCTCACTAAAAGATTGAATGGACAAACTGTAACAGGTGTCTCACGTTTCACATTCGAAGCCAAGTGTTGAAAAGTAAATTTAGGACTGTTAAAATGAGAATAACCTTGAAAACGGGAATACCTAATTTAGCAGACATCAATACCACATTACAGAAATGAGTAGATGTAACGTAACTGTGAAGCACCAAGATGATTCATCCACTCAAGTAACCGCCACATGAGGGGAGCACAACAACCAAAATAAGACCTAAGACCAGCGTTGCCCCACGTGCTCAACTGGGCCACGCGACCAGCCCCACACAGCCCCCTTGCGGACCCCGCAGCTCGGCTGCAACGGAGCCTTCTAACAAGGACATGAGTCCCCGTCAGGGTTATGCTTAAATATATGTTCAAGTACGCCTGCTCCGTAGCTAAACTTAAGTTAGTATATTTCACAAAGTCTACGACCTCATCCACAGTTACTATTATTAACATGTGCACTAAACCTCACAATTGACATTTTACACCCTGAACTAATCTGTAACAGTGGTCCTTGTTTGGCTATGTGATATGCAACTGGCGCGTCACGAGAGCAGCACGCACAACACAGGCTTGTCATCACACTGTTGCTCGTGCTTAACGCGTCACATCCCTACGTTGGAAGACGAATTTTCAGTCGTTGATGAAAGGTACGAGTAATTTATGTGCCATTTAAAAATGACACCAGGAGTAATGGGTTAACTCTGCCTGACATCAGCGGTAGTTTCAACCCTTCATATGCATAAAATTTGTTTCTCAATGAATTCTGCTAAGTTTTTAGAAATTAATCCTTAGTAGGTCATTTGCCTCGGAAGTAAAATTTAAAATAAAAATATCGTCCAGTTACTGAGATAAATATTTTTTTGTAAAATGTACGGCTAGAATTTACGAGGTACCGAAAATCTAAGTTAAAAATAAATTAGTTTTACATCGCTTTCACATTTCATGTACGAGTTATTTCACTAGAAGAATGTAGATGCACAATGTAATCACTAAAACATCTATCACCATTACATTCTGCTACCACTGTTCATATTCGGTGGCACTACCATCAAGTTTCCCAAAAATGGATGCTTTGCATCAATGGCTTATCTTAAAGAATGGAGCGTCGCCACATTTCATGAACATGTGCTGCGTTTAGACAACAGGCACACTGCTTTAAAACAAATTCAGTCCGTTCTCATGCACAGTTTCATTCAACCTTATCTTTATTCCTACTATGTTTTACGTCATGAATACAAACGTACACAAAGCATACGGGCTCTGCTTTGTCCTCATACACGAGTACGTATTTCTCTGCCTTTTTTCATTCCTTTCAACACACATTTCCTATTCCCTCAAACAAATCATCACCCTACAAGCATGCTTGAACAAGGATTTATCACGATGCGTATGATTGCAGCCTTGAGCTTATAGCAGAGAAACCAAGTTCATGTTGAAATAACTCTAATAACAGTGTCATCCATCAAACTTCTTTGAAACTAAACATGTACCGAGCTCAATGCACTGAAGTACTTAATGGTGAAATATTCTTAAAATGTGTGTTAAAACCGTGCTGCCGAGAGCTCAACTTAATGCCCAGCAAATAACATTAAAATCTTCTTACTCTGCGAGTGGCCAGTTCCCGAAGTACGTCTACTTCTTACTGGACAAGTCAGCAACGTCTCTTCCTACTATAGTCGTGCAAATATTTTAAAATATTTTTAAAAAATTTACCCCTGCAACGATCAATGGATACTGAAGATAACCGCATTTGTGTGTGACTAACAAAATATTTCGTTATATATACAAGAAGAGAATATTTTACAAATGAATATGCTACAAATCTGGAGGACCGAGACTCCTCCAGCCGAGACTCCGTCACTATACCAGCACTTTAGGCAAGTCTAGGGAACTGCAAGCGTGAGTACTCAAGGGGGAATGAAAAATATGCAGTGAAAACCGACCTTATATGTAGAACAGCTCAGGCCTAAAATACTGACTACTATGTTACTACAGAATATTTTACGTGACGCAAACAAACATGCAAGTATTGCAGTCTTTCGGAATAATTTCCTGATTTATATAAACAAGAGTTATATCCCGGCACACGGAGTAATTTCTTGACTAATTTATAAGGCCCCCTAGAAATATACGGTACAAAGCGCAGTTTTTTTAAAAACGTCAGAAAACGGCTTCAAAGTTTCAAGATCCAAGCTGTGAAGCAAAGAGGTGAGAGTTACCTCGACTTGCTATGATTTTGCATCATTTTGCCACTATTCCGTACCTACGACTCGCTCTTCAGACAAAAGAAGGTTTGGGGATAATAATGGCACACATAACTAATTTTTGCTATAAACGGCGCTTGGTAGGGTATCATTCTAGGGGCTCACATGAAGTAATTTCCTCACCTGCTGTGAGGACGTGAGGGAGAGGGGAAGAGCATCCAGCGAGGAAGGCGGAGTCTCACTGCGACCAGGCGGAGCTGGAGCCCTCGACCAAGGCTGCTTCAGTGGAGTCTCCCCGTCGCTGACCTCAGGTACTCCCGCAGGCCGGCCTGGAACGAGTCCGAGTTCAGCACCAAAGTGACCTTTCCAGCATAAAGTTGTCCCTCGCATGGAGAACTTGATCGGTTCCAGCAAACAACTATTCTAACTTCTTATTTGCTTGTTCTAACATGCTCTGTTCGCTTCTGGTAACATATATTTTTCGTGCTATTAGATGCTTGCTCTACTTGATGCCACTTTATATAGAGAAACGACTGTTCTTCCAATCGAAATTATACAATGAGTAGCAATATTAGCAGTTTAACTCCGAAATGTTTACAGTGGTATTATTGAACTATGCAAATAGTTATGAATTACAAGAAGTACATAGACCTAGACAAATATAGCCAGATTCTGAACCCTACCATAACTGAGCTAAATACAATAAGCTGAAGACCAATAAAAAACTATGAAACACATATTAGACAATATTAAAACATTTCTCCGAGTTCAACGATTACTTCAGTTCTACCTATTAACTACACTTAGGCACACTTGAGCATGAATAGCTTGATTTATTAGACATTTTACTCAACATACACTTTCATGAAAGCATCATCAATATTTACTAATGTATGTCAGACCTTTGAGATGTACTATCAAACGTAGCAATAGCATTTCTCATAAAATGTCAAGTGCAGGAAGTGGCCGGCCTATAAAGGGAAAACAATCATGTACAGTACTTGGCCCTGAACAACAGAACTTTTTTCAATGCTATGAAGAACGCACCCAAAAAACAAAACCTCTCAACATCTCTCGCCCAGAACGCAGGTGAAGATCAACCTAACACATCCCCGCAACGGAACCACTATGGAAATAATACTTGGGTCTCCAACAAACTACTTTTCCAAAGAACAAGGACTCCAAGGCTAAGAAGCTCACTTAGAAGATCACATTACCCTCCAACTTTAGTCACCAACACACAAGAACACTTCCTGACGGAGGCCTCAGAGTGTGAAGCTGCGGCGTGTCCCTCACCTCTCCTGAAGCGCGGGTTGGACGCGTGCATGAGGTTCATGCCGTGCAGGTTGTAGTCCATCAAGAACTTGAGCTTGTAAGGCACGTGGCTCTCATAAGGCTGGAAAACTTCTGACAACACGCAACCAGCCTGGACATGAGAGTTGAGTTTTAGGCCTGATAATGTCTTGGCATGGAGGTAACAAAAATGCAGTGTGGCTCATAACTATGGTATATTTTAAAACTGTTATGGCTATAAAACTAAAAATTGTAAAGAGATTTGGTAAATTCAGAATGAAAGAAGAAATTTCAAAGTTCAATATGTATTTATGAATGGAACAATAAAACATGTTAAACTATGGAATACAATATTTTTTATATGTCCTCCATTATTAGTCAAGCATTGGCATGCTCTTTCAACGGTTCTGTTCATTAATTTCATCAATGTCCCTCAATTAAATTTTCTAAATTTCAATACCAGTTTTTAAAGCATTTCTTTGAAGGTCTTCTTTCAATACCATAATTGTTCCTCTAATTCTTCCGGACTGCAGTAACCCAACCATAACATTGTTAGTAAAGTTCCACAATTTCTGCTAGTTGTTATTGTGTAGCGATTCATTTTAAGGGTTGGATTTCAAAAATTTCAAGAGAAATAAATTTATGTTAATTGTTAGTAGAATAGATACATTGATAAAAAAATTTGAAATTTCTTCTTCCATTCTGAATCAACCAAATCCCTTTACCATTTTTAATTTCATAGCTATAATAGTTTTAACACGTTGGCTACGGATGAATGCATATACCTAATCTGTTCCATAAAGTTGAGGAATTTGAATTAGGAGACACTCGTGCTTTGAAGTTAGATTGTTCCTGCCAATTTTGCTCTTCCTTTTTACCCAGCATAATGGTCTTTGTTTACTAATATAATTCATATACGAGTGTTTCCTATAACCACAAATAAAAACAGGAGAGTTGGTGCACAGGCGAACCATTATGCAACATTGGTTGGTTGGTACAATGGTGGCCCAATATGTAGGCAAGGTGTTAAATGGGTACCTTACTTTTGGGCCATCCTATAGTTACATGCAGATCATCCAAAATGATTTCTTCTCCTCAAACTTGATGTATGTAATGTTGCCTCAGTGGCTGATGCTATGGCTGTGTATAAGCCCAAATCAAGCAGATTAAAAGCAACAAGCAGAAGTGTTTTCTCCAAGCCTGCTGTTATTTGTTCGGTTTTAGTTCTACAGTAGCTTATCCTAGATACTGGCGAATTACTTCAGATGAGTTGGCTGAGGTCATCAGTAACCATCTGCGTAACTGTTCTTACAGTGGGATTATATAAAAGAAAATACAAGTATAAACCACACTACCAAAATATGCCTAATATGATCAAAAATTTAAACTGATACAAATGAAGAATCACCAAACAATAATTAAATGAGAACATATTTTTAAAATCATAATAAGATATCAGTTACTCTAAATAATGGTGAAGAGTTACCTGTTGTTGAATTTTTATAGAACACATTGTTCTCATACAGTAGATAAACTATGAAGGAGACGTGCATTATAAAAGAGCCTTGGTAAACAAAAACCTTACTCAGCTCATTGCAATATAAGAGTAACACACTCCAAAACTGCCATGTACTCAATATTGGCACTAAATGATACACTTAAGAGAATAAAATGAGAGAGAATTAATTTCTTAAACCGTACCTGAAGCAGGTCAGTCGCTTTCATTGTCATGGAAGGATTGTAGAAAAATATCTTGACAAACTGGTGCTCCTTGCTGTGGAAGCCATAGAGGGGCCTGCAAAAGAAAGGGTCAGTTATGTCAGTTCAAAAGCGGAAGACATCTCGTACATGAACCATCAGAGAGTGAGCCAAGATAAAATGTGCACATACAATGAGAATTCAAGTAGGTCCCATGTATGCCAGCACAATACATGCACCTCTACTACCCAAGAACCTTTGGGGTCTTCATGTAGCAGCAGAGAACACACTACAATAATGTAATGCATATCATTTGGTTCCCAGTGTGTGACTGGTAGATTTTCAAGGAGTTACTAAGGGCTTCCTTTGGGAAAGAAAGCTTAACCCCAACATCCCTCGTTGCACTTGCATATTCTGCCCGTAATTACAAGGCTTTCAAAAACAAATCTGTTCTGCTCTATGTCAACTTTTTTGGAATAAAAAATTATATTGTCTTGAAAAATGTGTTGCTTCATCTAAAAGACAGTGGCTACTAGAGTATACTGACCCAGAATTATCCAAGAAAATTTAAGCACATAATGCAATGGCTATACAGCCTACCAACTGTGACTAATATGCCAGCATGTACAGTACTAACAAAGTAAATTTATATTACAGTAGTCATAAAATTATATTACAGTAGTCATAAAATTGATACATAAATTATAAGCCAGAGCACTGTGCATAATGAATGAATGCTCCAGAAAATGAATCACAAAGGGCTCTCTGTATTCTCCTCACACTGGGATGAGGGAGGTTCCCAAACTTGAATATTTCAAAAGAAAGAAGTAAAACTCTATAAAGATCAAATTGGCATCCCATAAAATTACTTTTTCAAAAACTTTAATAGTTAATGACAAGTTGCGACGATTGTCTGTACTCTGAGCACACTAGAAAATGGAGGCCTCTACCTTCCTTACTTTAGAAAAGCACTCAGCCTGCAGCTGGGATCCAGCCTAGGACTTCCTAAATCTAATGCATGAAGCTACCATTTGTAAAAGCATTCACACAAATAGGTTGGTACAGTCATGCACAAGACACGGTGAGAGCCCAATTATAGGGGCATCTCACTGGTACAACACTTAAACTTTCGGTACTTTAAGTCATCTCTTCTAAGTCATACTTGGAAGTCACATTGACAAGCCATGTGTAAACACCTCATAGATGCGTCAAACTTACAGAGCCCAAATTTATTTTTCTTATAACTTTGTTTCTCATACTTATTTATGCATAGAGAATGGATTTACATCAAGCCCCCAAATACACCTTAAAACTTTTGGCTGCACTGCACACCAGAGAGGTTTCACCGCAATAACATAAGAAACAGCCAAAATTGGATAAAAGCAATCATGAAAATAAGCCCAAACATAGAAGACATTAGCATTGTTTGGTTAGCCTTACCTATATCAAATGGCACTCCAAAAAAATTAATAAATGATCACAGTTTGAAGTGTGAAAACTTATGAACAGAATTATTTCCAGAAATAGAACAGCATACCTGCCAGAAACACGTTGTATGCTATAGACGTGCTGTCTCGTGGAAGTTGCTCGGCCCATTGACACGTTGATTGCTCTATCAATGCCCAGAGCAAGGGCATGTAGAGGATGATTTCCCTTAAATGGCACTAAAATATATGGGAAGACTCTGTGTATGTGTATGCAGCAGCATTGACCTAAGGAGAAAGAGAAAAACGTTAATAAAAAGGTAAATGCAGTTAAAATCAGTAATTCAGACTAGAATATGGCCATTACCTCACATGAGAATACAAACAACACTGAAAACTACACCCAGAACTAGTCTAGTATCTTGTAAAGAGGCTCAATTAAAAGGTTAAGCTGTATCAAAACTGACCAAAGTTGTAAAAGTTATGCAAAAAGTACTGACACTTTCAAAAAATAACAACTTTTGTATTAATTGGGATAATACATTGCAGAACTCTCACTTTTTCAACACATTCACTGCCAGGTTATTTTTAACAAAATGTATCCCACCACAAAAAAATACTTTTCTAGCAGAAAAGCAACTTCTATAATTCATACAAATGCTATAGCCAAATTTAAGTCTGATATTCATTTTTGACCCTTTACAAATACAGGTCAAAGTTGGGTGTAAACTCCAAGAAGCCACATCACCACACTGGTGTCCTAATCGCTGGTTTTAGGTAAATCTGTTAAGATTTACTTAAAACAATATATATGCAACAAAAACTAAATATAACACTTCAAAGGTGATGGAAGAGTTAAACTAATAATGGAAACAACCATATTTTATAGACAAAAAATTCTTCTAGTTATTTGAAAACTAACAAGTTCCAGAAGAGAACTCTACCGTAATACAAACTGAGCCAAGTTTGCTGTCTCATAGAGGAAATATATGGGATTGAGAGCATCAAATTCATGGAAGTTTGACTTCACTTAGCTACCCAACTTGAGCTAAACCATTCTCACTAAAACAAAGGTTAGCTGATATACTGAGCCTAAATCCCTCAGTTGATACAAGTTAAGCATCAAAAGCCTGACATTTAAAAAATATAGAAATAATATTTTTGATGCGTGAGGGATTTAAGAATAGGTCGATTCTGGAAAAATCATGAACCTTTATTAATTCCAACACGTTTTACCGTTGGGTTTTAAATGCCTTNCGAGGCTCGAACCCTTGCCCTTTGGGCTGCGAGGCCATCACGCTCAGCACTAGACCATGGAGCCCATGAACAAAATGCTAGTATGAAAAAATAAACATTTTCATTTTCATCTTTAATTTTATTCTGATAAACAACCTTCAGGTCAAATAACTTCTATGCAAGAACAAAATGGTCTTGATGTTCAAACTAAAAATCTAAATATTGAGGCTTTAAAAAAGATCTTGCATTATATAAGGATGTGCATTGACCTCTCTCAAGTCTAGACAATGCACCATGTATACTTGTATAGGTAGCATCTATGTGCATGGAGATCAAGGAAGTTAGGAGGCTAAATTTACAAGGTTGTGCTAGGGAGAACATTTTAGCCAAGCTTTCCTGTGTTCCCTATGAGACAATGCAAAGTCTTGCTGAAAAATATCTTAGCTTCCATTAAACATATTGTTTATCCAGAGGTCAAGTACTAGCTCCAAGAGGACAGCTAAAACAATAGAATTAATTGCAATGTATTGTAGAGAAAAAGTGAAGAGATTTATGCACATCTTTCATTGCTGTTTAGCTAAAAAACCATGCCAGTTACAAAAAAAATTCCTTATTGAAACATAAGAAAATTCTGTAAATAACTGTCATACTTTGAGAAAAAATTTAACATTAATTCAACTAAAACAACAGTCACAATAAAGTATCTTCAAATACTTCATACAACCTGCATAATGAGCCAACTCTCCTCTCAATCTAGGGAGGAATACACCTCTGTAAAATATTCAGCTCTCTTTAATTATGCACTACAAATTAACTATGGGGTCAGTTATAACGTAAAGTTGCACATAAAACCAAGTATACTCTAACCAAAATATTGATAACTTATATGCCTCCAATTGCACTTATGATAAGCAATACATCCTTCATTACTTAATTTCTGATTTGATGTTAAAAAAATTCAACAACAGAAGCTATACTTGTGTAATAAAGAGTAGGTACAGTACCTAACTATAGGTGGTAGAGAACAGAAAAATATACTTGCAATAAATGAAGCAGCAATGGATAAAATGAAAACTTCATAAGACCATTCAAATCACACACAAAAACAAATCTATATAATTACAGTTTAGAGAAATACAAGTTCTATCTGCCTACTGTAAAATTCCCACACACTAAAGTCACAGGTTAAAGTACATGAACTCACTATATCTAAAAATTGAAAACGTATCCATGGATATAAGTGAGAATTTGTTAACATAGGGAGTCCAAAAATCTTGTCAAAGATGAAACATACCATACTTGATTGGATACAAATGGGCACCTGATTTCAGTTTAAAATTACAGTCGTAAAAGAGCATAACTTTAAACAAAGATTTATTTCAACTACTTGATCACAAATTTATACAAGGGGCACTTTCATTACTAAAACAATGCTAATTCTTTAAGGCCTGACTATTGAGCAGCATTTTAGAAAAGTTATTCACATTTGCACCAATGGATAACTCTACGCTGCATCCATCCACATCAGTGCATGCTGAAGAATATTTCTATCTGATATCCCTTTCCCACCAGCAAAGCATTCCAACCAACATGAGGCTCTTTCTGATCTCATTCATATTAAGCCTAAATACCATCAACATTCTAACCTACTTACCTTGCCCTAACTCACCTTTTCACCCAAGGGAGCAGCATCAAGATACCTATACTCAATACTTTTACTTCATAACACACTAACTCAGTTACTCACCAAGGGGAGTGGCACCAAATAATTGAATAATAGGCGCTTGAAAGACGGGGGTTCCACGGAAAGATGATGTAGTTGGATCCAATCCGTCCATTGGAGATGCCATGCGGAACTCCACCTTCACAATGCGTGCAGTAATGCGAGTTGGTAGACTGAGAGGTAATTGCTCCATGTGGGAAACCTCATTTGGCACAGATTTACCATAAGATTGTTGGGATTTCCCATCAATACTTTCTTGAGCCACAGTTCTACAGTGTGTAGAAATTTGAGAAGAGCTCGACTTCTCTAGTACTTGTACAGGTAATACTTGTGATGCTGAATTGCACATAGATTCCATTTTAAATAATCAATGCACACATAAAACAACAATAAATTCTTAAAGTTCAATTCAAGCAAGAGTAAACAGTAAAGTTAATTCAACAGTAACTCTTTCATTAAGATACAGTCTTTACAAGTAAAATGAAATTGTCTTGTAGTGGTTAAACTAGTTCTTAACTACAACTTTGTACTTCAAGCAGGTGAAACAAAATCCCCTCAAGTTCACATGCCACATAAAGGCACATGTGTCCCATTTTTGCAGCACAATAGCTTCAAATTTTTCAACAGCTTCACAAAACACAGCACACTTGCAGGCACTGGGACACTGGACCATTGAAGGCAAGTTCATAAAACAGTGCAAAGGATAAAATTGTGCAACTTTTTATGTCCACTGGAGTAACTCTAAAGTTAAATATCAATTTAAGGTCCAGGCACTTTCTAACATCAAATTTAAGAAAGGCCTATTAACATCTGCAAAACAAGAACTTGTTTTAATTCACAGAGTGAAACAATGCTTGCAAGTACAACAGAAGAACATTAGTCAAACACAGTAGTAATAATAGTAGTGTTATACAGTACTGGCCATAATATGAAGAAAGCAAAAAAAATTGAAACTCTGAAAAATTCTTATTCAAACAGTATTAGACAAAAGTAAGTGAAATATTTTGCAAAATATAAATATAACCAACAGTTATAAACTACATATAAAATCTTGAGAATTCCATTGCCAGATTCTCTAATAATTCAAGTTGAAAGAAAATGAGGGCATTTTGGATAGGTGAAAAAATTGTACATCATTCAATTCATCTCAAAACTTTCTTCTTTCAGCTAAAAATAAATAACATTTTTTACCTAACTAAAAAAAATCAAAGCAAAGCCAGAGCTAAAGCCCAAAAATTTCTGATACCAGATCCCACATATTTTTTTGCCTCCACATCTCGAACATTTAAGCAAAAATTAGAGCAAAATTGATACATTAAATTAATTGGCTCAACATTTGAATACTCTTGCCAAACCCTCAAGGTCTTGGTGTTGTATCGTTGCTATGCCAGAATACAGTCATGAAATAAATATTACAAAAAGAAAAATAGAAATACATAGTAACTACTGGGCTTCACTGTAGTCACATATGTAAATGAGAATAGGTAACCCATAGATCTTGGCACTGAATGTTTCTCTTGGCATACTCAAATGTATTTTTAATGTATAAGGTTGAAGTTAAGAGACTTGTTTGTAACAGTACCAACTACTCATATACTCAGTAGACTTGCTTCATGATGCTTTTGCTAATTTGTACAGCATTAAAATGCAGCCTAGTTCTGACTAAATGTAAGCCATAAGGGTTTACTACATTTCAAGTATCAGAACAATTTGTCCAAAATTTAGTTACAGTGCATAAATAAACATAAATGCATATATATCCCAAAAGTTACCCTAAAAGAATTTGAGAAGGATACAAAACTGTTGCACAAGGTACTAGAATCTTGTATCACTTGCTTGGTATGCATATACATAACAGTAGAAAGCCTAACTTATTCATACTGATTAGATTTGAAGTCTTGAGATGGAGTTGGAAAAAGGCTTATATGAAACATATCAATTGAGGAATTCATTGATATGGTCTCATTAGTACTAGCAATCAATTTTAACTCAATTGAGAGAGACATTACTCAAAATTTATTTGTCTTAACAATTTGGCATACAAAAAGTATCATGTCTTTCAACAAACTGTATTGGATTTATCATTCCAGTAATGTACTACTTTATAAATCTAAGCCAATGCTGATTCATATAGTTTTGCTGCAGCAGGTTCTTATTTGTTTGTAGATGTAGATTCTTTTCATCTAGGTTTAATATTATTGATCTTATAGGTCAATTCCCATAGGTACATGAACATACTGGGAGTGAGGTTTCATATTTGCATACCAAATCTAAAAATTTGAATTTGGAAGTATTTTTCGAATATTTAACTGGTAAGTAACAATTATCATTAGGTTAAGGAACCCATTATGACATGGAGCCCTCTTTTCATACTGACGTCATTTCCAAATTATTGTAATAGTGAAATAAATGAAATGTGTTCAGGGCCAGTTTCATTAGGGAAAACATCAATACTACAAAAACAGGAAATCTTCAACATCTTGGTCAGTGAAGATATTAATGCACACTTGTCCAGAGTCAACTTGTAATGATCAAACTTAAAGTAAATGACACCCACATTCACTGTAATGTCAACAGTAACTCTGATGCGTGACATCATCAGCTTGCCAGCATCACAGCCCTAACAATATTTCCAGGAATTCAATGAACACAAATAAGAAGAACACATGAGCTCCAAAACAGCTGATTAACTCTGTTGCTGTAGTTGAAACTTTTTTTGTCATAAAATTTGTTTAATCAAAAACTAAATGTATGTGCTAATACTACATATCTTGAAAATATTTGGGCCTTTATGCCCTGGCCACACTAGAGTGCCACCGGTTAACAACATATATCATAGCATAATATTGAACTCACAGGTTTTATAAACAGTAATAAACATAAAAATAAAAAAAATATATGTACAGAGTGTTGGGATAAATTTAAGTTCCTCTACAAAAAAAAAAGAGAAATATATCTCTTTAATGTCCAAAAGGACATATGTCCCATTTCACAGAGATGTTACTAATTTTTCTGTAGAAAGATAAATGCAGTCTTTTATCTTATCACAGATATACATAGGGTTGCAAATAGCTTCTTGTACATAGCTAAATGCAGCCTTATCATAATAATAATTAAGTCACTAAAGGGTCAACTCAAATTAACATATGCTTTGATTACAGTCCCAATCTGGTTCTGGAACCTGGAGCAAGCTGGTTTTATAGTTCTTCTAAGGAGGGTCTCCAAAAGTGCCTTGATTTTGTCAATAAGGAGGGCTTTTGTATTCCTGGTACAACAGTTGGGATTTTTCTCAACTGAACACAATACATAGTTATCTATTGTGTTCAGGAATGCAAATCAAAGAAGTGGGGAACCAAACATTGTGCGTGGGGAAATCTTAGAAATCCTTCACATCTATTTCTGACCTTCCTCAGAGGTGTGGCAAGGAGCCAAATCCTGTTGCCATACAAATGGTTTAGTTTTAGCAAACTTTGTTATCTATGACTCAACTACAGTGTTTTGCAACTTCACATAGCCATTTGAAGCTCAAGACCGTCTTTGGGAAAATACGGAGACATCACATCACCCTCCCTGGAGATGCATCCAAAAACCATTTCATATTGTAATTGATACTGGCTTTTTACAACGGGAGTGCAAAGTTATCGTGGCAATGCTAGGTAACGTGGTGCAAGAATGTGAATGCAGATTTGTTATGATACACCTCTAATTTAAAATGTCAATTCCTAATTGCATTTAAGCCTGGTAAAATGCAGACATTGTGCTCATGCACAATGGGAAAAAAATTATCCTCACTTCTTGTTCATTTGTTTGTGAACTATTCCTATAAACGCAGAATGGTTCAAGTGGATAAAAGTACAGTAATTGGCAGTGAATACAAGGCCACATAAAAGTTTTTACAGCCATCAGTTATGGAGTTATAAGTATTTGAAAAAAATAAAACTTATTTGTGGCTAACCTTGTACAGTATTTAATAATAAAATAAACAAAATAAGCTAAAATGATAATTCATAACATCAAAAATGAACTAGACAAAATTATCATGGTAAGTCGAGGCAAGCGATGCTGAAAAATTTCTTGGCTGCAGCAGTTATGATTACTTTCTAAGCAATTGAAATCATGTGTGCTCTTGAACGTAATAATACATTAAGGCACCCATTTAGAAATACCAAGCTGTTTGGATTTTACTAACTCCAAACAACAGCATTCCATGCTAAAATGAATGGCAAGCATAATGTCTAACAAATCTGAATTTTCCCATTCACAGTAAGTAACCAGGATTTCTTTATTTTTAACTCATCTGCTGCTACAACCTAATGAATCATTGTCATCATAGGCATATTAACAAGTAGCTTCATAATTGACATGAAAGTTATGGCATAACATAAGTTGCTCTTGTATATAGTAAGCAAAATAATGTTTATAATTTTCTACCCTATAAGAAGTATATCCTCAAATATTTTTCAATGATTAGCTTCAGTAAACATTAGTATCTGTGATCCGTAGCAATGCTAGATCCGTCACAGCTCATCATGTGCATTAAAACTTTAAGTAATATTAAAACTCAGAAGATGAACAAACATGTTCCATATTGATGAAAACATGTTGAAACTAAATTCTAATGAAAAATTGCCTTTTGTTACTTGAAACACTGCAACAAACTCATCCAGTAGCACAAACTAATGCTAGTGCCTTGGCTTACAGAGCAAACTGTATGTCTCGTCACCAATGCCTGAGATTACACCTCGAGTAGCGATTGCTACAAAGAGTTGATGGAGGCTTAAATATCTTCAATGATTAATGCGTCTCCTTTTCTCTACATTTGCTTGGCACAAAAATGTAAGTCCCATGTAAACATTTGGTCATAAATTTCTAAAATTACAGTTTGGAACAATTTAACACTTTTGACTGCGATTCTCCACGCAGGACATCTTTCATGTCGACAAAAATTTCCAACGTGAGTTTAAAATTGAAGGATTTTCCTCTTACAAATTTGGTTATTTCATTGATTTTCCCCCAAATCTAAACTAGCTTATTCAAGTAATGAACACAAATGTTATGGAAAGCTAAAAACTGGTATTCATTTATGCTAGTGCTTTTGTGACGTTAGGTTAGATGATCATGTGTACCATATATAGTGAACATTGCAGTCAAAGTTAAGAATTACTTAATGATCATGTAGCATAAAAAAATATGCTCCAATAATTCAAGTTAATTGATAAAAACTTGCTTCAAAAATAGTTAATATCATAAACCATTACAGAATTATAAAAATTCTATCTTATTCAAAGATCTAATTGTTAAAAAGGCTCTACATCCTTTTTATCATCAGAAGTAAAATGTTCAAAATTTATGACAAAAGCACATTTTATTTTACCTGCACTTCTTAATGTTTATTAAAATCCTTATTGTCAACAATGCATTTAGAAATTTTTACCCAAAATAGAATGCAAAAATCTGACTAATATACTGCTTGCATAATAAAATCTAAATTTAACCATCCATAAATAATTTCAATCAAAAATTTATCCAAGTATTAAAACTCATAAAAATTATTAACAGTTGATTATACAAATCAATTAATGATTTGAAGGTCAAAATGAGCACTGAGATCCACTATGAAATTTGCTTAGCATGCTTTGCAGACTAGACACAATACAAATAAGACAAATAAGAGGACCCATCAGAGCAATTGCTATCATACAAATACACTCTAGATTATGTTTTAACTTGCTCCCATCAGTTAAGCCTACTTTTTCTTCAATTAACCCAAGTCATGCCAACTACCTGAACTTGGCTGAACAAGTTGTACACTTTGCATTAACAAAACTTCCTAATTTTTTACATGAGAAATTTGAATATCCTACTACCACAAGCCATGTTTATGCCTTCTTTGCTATTGTAACAAGTAAATTAATTTTGTATACACAGGCATGAACGACGGGCAAACTCCTGATACCGATGTCTGTTAACATAGAGCAACAAGTGAGGTATCACTACAAATATAACAAATAATACAACGAAATATACAGAATTACAAAACATTCCGAGTCAAAACACATTAATACTATGTTAGACAGCTAAAACACAAAGATTTCGAAGAAAAACTGCCACAATAAATAATTCAGGACAAATATTTTGGAGGAATCGGACTCCGTGATCTACCTGTGCTCAAGTTTTGTGAAACTTCTGTTGATGAGGTGTACCAACTGCACCTGTGATAGCAAATGAATAATGTAAAAAATAATTAAAAACTTTATGCTCCAAAATTAGTCAAATAGACAGAATTTTATTCTACGTATCATAATTATGTATTTTTCAATCATAATCACTATCGGGTTTTTGTACGTATTTATTGCGTAGTAAATTGGTTGGTACGCCTGTTACGTAGTAGGATCAGCTGGGATAATTTGCGTTTAACTATATTCTAAGCGACACTTTATTGAAAATTTATTATTACATTTTTTCTTTGCTGCACTCCATTGAAATCTTTACATAGATAGTATCTACCCAAGTAGAATTATCTGGAGTAGCAGCTTAATCAAAAAATTCCTCACCGTTCCAAACACTAAAAAAAATTCTTCAATCATGATATCTTTCGAGTTGAATTTTCTCCAAGTACACGTAAATAAAATTCAGCAGCAGCAAAAGTTTATCTTCGAATTTAAATAAAGTTTGATTCGAGTATTTTGAATGGAGGCACACGTGTATTTCGGAAGAGAAGTTTTCTATGTCGGACGAATAATTCATTGCATTAGCCTAGGGTGAAATTCCAGGTAGGAAATGCACATACTGTAAGTTTAAAAAATCAACACGTCGATTCAGAATTTCAGCAGTATATCAAAGACATGTTTTTTACGTATTACTTAAAAGGTCTAGTATTAGCTCAAGAATTTTATTAGGAAAATGGCAATAAATTTCACTTGACGTCTTCTCCCGGTTGTTCGAATTTCAAATCGTCGAATTGAGAAAATCGACTCCTGAAAATGGTAATTGGGTGCAAGTTCACATTTTTTACAAGATTTGAAAACATCAATGAATAACTTCGGCAAATATATTTAAAAATCATTTTCTTCCCTATAATACTGACTAAACTGTACGGTCTGTTATTTTATTGACTCTTCTCTCCCACTTACAGCATTTCCTATGAATACATTTGATATGCCAAACTCACGTAGATTAATTCAATTCAATTTTATAAATGATCGTTAAACTCTTCCATCCTACTGACCCTTGAAAGTGAAGAAACCTAACGCATCAGTAACTTCTAGCAAAACTAGTTATTCAATTCTTCTCTTCATAAACTGGAGACGACAGCAATTACATTTCAATGTGGACTCCTGATCTATTTCCTTTGCCATTATCGTTCATTTATCTGTTGCCTCCTAAGACAAGATAACGCTATTGATAGCCTCCAAGCCAGCCACCTCACCTCACCGTGAGAACCGATAAGAAAGTGTCGCATGGCTTCGGTACTCTTCAGGAGCAGTGGACGAATTGTCGTGTGCGAATTAGCAGACCGTGTTCGCTCGATAGCGTTTCTTCGCTATAAAATAAAAATAAAAGCAATATTGTCTAACAAATGGGCTGGTGCTTCGTTTCTAGGCGTGAGGTACAAAGTATAAAAGCAATATTGTCCAAGTAAAGAGCTGGTGCTTCTTCTTTTAGTGTGAGGATCACAGTACGAAAGCAATATCGTCCAATTCGACATCCGGTGCTCAGATATAAGCCATTGATATCTATTTATTTAGCGTGAAATAAAATAGCCGTGATTGAACCATCACTCAATTTCTTTTGGCTTATTCAAAACAATTACAACTAAGACAGCAAAAAGAATGAAGGTAAAACATTTCAAACACAAAAGGTGCAGTTTCGTAAGTCTTTGCTACGAAAAAGTGGTAAAAAGTCAAAATCTCTGCAAAAACACATTTAGACACATTTTAATATTAAACCCAGTACCCAGTAACACGTTCAAACAATAACTCAGTTAAGCATGTTTAGTTGTACGCACATATAACTTACCGTTTTTATTTCGCCCATCAAATCTGCGAATGCTGGCTTCAAAGTAATCCCCCAACACGCTAAAATTCAGCGGGTCTCCAGGGCTTCTCATTAATTAATGCCTACCTCAAAACAGCGTCGCCGTTTGGCTTCTTCTTCCCCTAGCAACCGAAAATAATTTTGCAGACTTATCCGAGGTTCGGTCGGGTATCTTAAAGCATTTTGATCGCTTAGCTTTAGAGGCGAAAGTGATAGGCTGACATTGTTCCGTCCTACATTCCTACATTGTTCCGTCCGATCCTCGACGTCGTCACGAAGGCCAGTAAGACCGTGTTAGAAAAGTTAGCCGAGAAGATAGCAAACATCTTCACTTCACAGTACTACCACTACGTAAGTCATATCGAAACCCCAAGGAATTAAAAAGCCATCAGTAACTGAGTCCCACCTATTTTGAAAGATATCCGTTTTTTAGATACTAATATCACAGCATTTTAGCCTAACGATTTAATCCGCTCAATGAGTTTTCAAACGGCGGGGAGCACACAAACAAGACGAAAGCATCGAGTAGTCAGAAGGCAAAGTCCAAAGACTTTACCCAAATCATTTTCTAATCAACAAGCAATTTTTAATGTTACACATATTCTCTCTTAGAGTCAGAGCAATGCTAAATTTAATGCAGAAAAATAAAAACAGTACGACAATATTCACCGTTCCGAATACAGTAGGCTGGGAACTATAAGTGGTGGAAAAGACTGCAGTGTTTCAGTGACTAAAACTATCTTGCACGGAAAAAAGGACCATCTAGAATGGACTGTAAAAACGGGGAATTTATTGGCAGGGTGTGTTCCTACACAAAATTCCCTGCGCATAGTAATAGGAAGTTAAGAATGATGAGGAAGAAAAAACAAAGACTAGCGAAGGCGTGAAGTCTTGATATATATCGCTGAGAACATAGTGCCCTCTTGAGGTCGCTAGTCCCCATAGCATGCGATTGACAAGCCTAACTCTGTTGCTTATGTTATGCTTCCTGAGGGGTGCGGGGCAGTAACGGGTTCACACATTAGTTTACGTAAAGTTGACTATCTTCACAGGAGAAAATTACAAACAAAAACAGATACCTGGCTCCAAATAAATGTAAATGTAACGAAAACAATCAAGCTCAACAGGTTTCCTGCGACGTAACACATCGGGGGAGGGGTCATTTTACCCCTTGGCATCATCGAAGTAAACGTGTTAATGAATTATTGGACCTCCTTTCATATTGAATACAACTTTTTTCTATTAGGCATAAATTCTGCAAGATTTTGCAAACAATCGAAAAGAATATTTGTCCAAAGTGCGTGTAAACACCAAATAAGATGTTCCAACGCAGATGGTAGAGGTGTTGAGGTTCGCAGCTCCCTGTCGTTAGTTCCACAATTTTTCGAGTGTTTAAATAAGGGGACTGTGGAGGCCATTCCAGACAAGTGAATCATCGAAACCATTCAACAAATCTTGCACTACATGAGACCAGTGGACGTGAGCGTTGAAGTCCATAAACGGGAATGAAAATCTATAAACGGGTGTACCTGGTCACCCAGGATGTTCAAATAATTCTGATATTTCATTTTGTTGCTGCACAAGGTTGCCGAACCTAATCCCGACCATGTGAACCACCCTTACATCATTACACTCATTACACTCCCCTCAAAAGCTGTACTGTCGGAGCAATGTATGAAGGCTACAAAGCTTCATGAGCTTCCTGTCTCACTCTATTGTGCCATCTTTCTCTAACAAAGTGAACCACGATTCATCTGACCATAAAACGTATTTTCGATGATTTTTAATTCAGTTTTCGTGATTTACAAATGGGAGCTGTTTTGTTCGATTAGTTTTACTGACCAGTGGTTTGCTGGCGGTGAGGCAACTCCTTAAACCCATTCCTTTCGCTTCTCGACGCATGGTGTGACCAAAAAATTTCCTAGGACGTTTATTAACATGCGAGCCAAATGCTGAATACTTTCGTGCCGATTTCCTTCACCAATCGCTTCAGAGAGTGGCTGTCGCGAGCATTCAGAATTGAGCTCTCCCACTAATGCCACCGAGTGACTGCACTCGAACGTCTCTTTCCCATTGGGCAATTGTTCTCTGTACAGTTTTAAGACTTATGGGCATCATTTGAGACACTTCTTTGACGGATTTCGCAGCCCAGTGCATTGACTTTCAACTTTAAGAGGAGTTCAATTCAGATTATGTATAATTTAAATTGAGGCTTTTGCAACAGACGAATACTCCTTAGGAACCTACCTCATTTTCCTCGTCAGTTTCCCATGTCATACGTCCTTTGCTAGCGCATTTCGAAAATAATCTTTTTCCTCTCCTTCCATATATTTACTAAGGACGTGAGGCCAGACGTAGCACTGGCTGGTATTCCTTCTTCCAGGTCTAACATCACTTTGATTCCATGATCTTCTCTTTTTAACCACTTACAACTGCTATTCCACATTCTTTCTTGAGCAACCCAAAGTTTTATTCTTAGATTTTCATATTCATTACACTTAAGCACTACATGATCAAAATTCTCACTTTCACTCGAGTCACAAACCTGGCATGTCTTGCTTCCAGTATCATTCCACCTTAAGGGTCTGATATTCACTTCCAAATTATTTGATCTTGTTTCCATCCTCCTCACTTACAGCCATGTGTTTTTTTCAGATATTTTTCAGAAATAGGTGCACAAGTGAAAAAAACTTCTTCATCTGATTGAAACAACCCTGAAACCGAAGATATGAGCGCCGGCGACTATGAAGTTGGGGTGAGATTTTAATATTAACTTAACTTATACTTTTTCAACATTACTTAATTTGACTTGTACTTCTTTCAGGAGACCAACACAATTTCCAACCGCTCTTAACAAAATACACAATACACACATACGACAATGCTGCAACATGCTCCTTCGTTGGCACTCGTATCCTTTGCATTTAGGAAGTGTTCCTACACCGCGCGCTGTTGTCAAAAAAGAACTAGCCGAACACGGCGACGCGGAGCTGAGTTGCAACGCGACCCTGCAGATGATGCTTCACACGGACAATAAGTCTCCACTTAAATAAATTATTCTAATCGAGCAGACTAAGAACTGGGTTCTACAATACCTTGTAATTGATGACAGGACGCAATGAACGGGTATCCAGCCTGAACAAAGACATATTTCCACACCTGACTCAAGAGGGGACCTTGGGTTTACCGATCTTCTTTTTCCCAAGAAAAGTGCACGGTGACCCACGAGATTTCAACTGAATACCTTCTCTTCTTCAACCGAGTACGATTATAATCCGAGTTAGTTTGTACCTCCACCGGTATGGATAATTTGCGCTTAAGATTTATTCATTGAACTGAGGGGGACGAGGTGTTAAAGTCAATTTTATGAAAATGCAAGAAAACTCATTAATAAACTGCATGGTCGATCTATTCACCCTTCATAAGGTGTACAAGTAAAAAGCCTACTTGAATTAAAAGAGCTAATAATTTGAACGGCGAACGACATAATCCCGTTCTCGACACGATTTCTGCAAAAAAACTTACAATTTTGAGACGTCTTCATTTTTGCTAAAGATCTAAGGGTACACTCGGGATTGATCGGTTGGCACCGAGAGAGGTTAATGAAGGACGAGTGAACACAAGTCAAGATTTTTTTCTTAATCGCGCACTTGATGAGTTTACTCGTACAAGGTTGAAATATTCTAGTCTGGTAACTCGTTTTAGCCGGGAAAGGATCCGCGAACCTTGAAGAAGCGACTATTGGATGAAATTCAATTAATTAGGCAACGTTATCAGTAGAAGCTGTACAAGATCTAACGAAAAATACAAAGCACTCTTTGAAAATCGAGTAGTTATCGCATAACACAAAATTTCTCGATTGTAAATCGACTGCAAGCTTAATCATCAAAAACAGAACAAAATACCTTTGCCTACCTACAAATATTTAACGATCCCGATATATGATGCGATCCTATACATCTGGTTTTATGGCTGTACACACAAACCGGTTAGGTTTTCACTTAATGGAAGGAGTTGCTTTTATTAAGAGTCAGCAAAGATTACATGCTACAACAAAAAAACAGGTTTAGGTCAATAGGGAAAGAACATTTTACCACAAACTTGCATGAACATAATTATGAATAGAAGGCTAATCCATTCGGATTAGCCCCGACACATCTATAACTGGAATGATAATGGAATAAATTTCAATAAGTATGGAAATGGCTAAGCAGTTAAACTGGGGGAGAGCAGAACTTCGTCGGACGGAGCGCTTTACTTCACACTGCCCTTCAGTACACCAACACCACTACAAACATTCGCCGACCCGAGCGCAGAAATCAAGAATTATTTGCGACGTTCAGTAGCGAACTTGTGAAGCCAAACGAGGCTCAAAACCCGAGAGTGTATAAAATACGGCCACACGCTCACCTCTGTGATGCTCGTCAGGTGATCCTCAGGTCAGAACAAGCCCTATAGAATTGCTGCCTGCTGACAACATGTAGGATCAGTTAGCGGAGGATCACATTTCACAGGATGCCTAAAAAAAATTCACACCTCACTTTTAAGTGCTTTGAAAATGAACCCCAATGTATTGATTTTCTCATACTTGGTCTCATTGAATGTAAAAATTTATTCTGCATCATATCATTGCAGAAATTTTGCAAATTTGGCACGTAATTTTTTTATTTTCTTGAAGCATTTCTGAAACCATGTTCATATTTTCTTGAGTTCTAGCACTTCTTTTTCCTTCCACTTCTTCCTTCGTTCAAATTGAGCACCGTTCCTTCTTCATTGATTTGCGCACAATAGGATACAAGGTTAATTTAGTTGGAGGTTAATAACTGGCACACTTGCTGATAGGTTTTTGTCTGATTGTAGTTCTTAACTAGAAAAATTCGCTGCTTATTTGTGAACTGCATTTAGAAGGGGCTGCATTAAGCTTAAATAAATAAAAACATTTAAGAACAGATTACAATCAATAAGATTCAGTACTATAGCTACAGTTATTCTTAAAATTTATTTTTTTATCAAGAATTAGAGTGTCCTCAGATTCCAGAGTATATCCATTTCGAATGGTCACCGCATTAATGTCTTCTAGATGCAATTTTTTTTAATATGCAAAACCTCTGCAATGGTGTGATACAGAATAAATTTCTGCATCCAATCGGATTAAGCATGATAAAATCGGTTCATTGGGGCCCATTTCATTAGCATTTGAAAGTGAGGTATACATTTTTGTGAGACACCCTCTATAATAAATACTCACAATTTTCAGCTTCTAACGCCCACATTATGATTATTCTTGCTTTCAGACGATAGCTTCACTTATAAGAAAACAGCGGTATTACAGGGCTAATTCCATTCTTTTGATGAGGAAATCCTAGTTAAAAAATCACGCGAGTCCAGTGCAAGAAAGTTTTTAACCAGCTTTCGGTAGAGTAGATACGTACAGCTACGCGCAAATTTATTGGCAACACGCTTAAAAATATTT
>VOMN01003677.1:0-13399 GCA_014899125.1 Orchestia grillus
AGCAAGACGACCAGAGTTTTAGTATTATGATAGATAATATATCTTGAAATTTGACGCTTCTTATAACCCCTTTGCAGACGACAACAAATTTCTGCTGCATATTAAAAAATCGGAGATTAAAATCGGTTGATAAGTTAGAATACTTCGTATGCTATTATCAACAATATAAATTATATATCACACTTTGAATGACAGGGTTCGTTTTTCTGTCCGACACCCTATATAATAATAGCCCAGTGTTGCTCCTTGATCCGTCTCTTTGTCACGCTCGCTCTGAAGGATTTAGATAGGAGAAAATTTTCGGGTCCCTACTTCCAACTGTCAGAGAAGCCAGTCCGTATCAGTGGTACTGCAAATAACATTATTTCACGTCAGAGTTACAGTAAGTAAGAGGGCATCTTGCGAAACTTACATCATTTTTCCCGCTATTTTTGGCGGGGTGCGTCTACAAGTACAAGAATATTGGTAGCTTAGACAGCTTCACTTGTAGAATCTGATTTCACGATACTCGTACAAGTCACAGAGTAGCTGACCACCGGTGGAAAATGACGTAAAAGTAGCTCTTCAACGTCGTAAAATTCGATGAGGGAAGAATACTTCATTGCAGGATACCGTACAAAATCATGAAAAGTATTTTATTGATTTAAAGGTCCTTTTAGCCAACCTAGTCTGGGTTAGAAATTTGGCAATACCACGAGAGGAATCGCTTTCAGATGAGGGAAAGTTCAAAATTGTTTGTGAAATTTCTTCCGGATAAAAACATAATGTGCTCTGCGTGCTCTGATAAATTTCTCTTATCATGTTCACATAAAATCAAGAGAGCAAGAAATATTGCTATCATCTTGTGTATAATGTTGACCAACGTTGTGAGCCCATGTACCTGCAATTACTATTTTGTAAATATTAATCCTCATCCTGCTTAATACATGCTATTTATATACTTCTTCTTAGACGATGGTGAGTTTGTATCCGAATTGCGCAAGAACATCTACATAATAAATGAGTTGTAATATAGATTTTTTCTAAAATTACGCTTTCGCTATGAGAAACCATTTCTGAGCTGGAGGCTGGTAGTCTTTTTTACTTTTTTATTGTTCGGTTTAAGGCCGAGCAGAATTTCAGAGTATAACCATTAACAATTCTGATGAAATTTCGGGTGAAATTTTGGCGTTCAAGAGAGAGGCATGGAAAAGTGGCATACATATCCATTTCACATGACCTATCAGACAAAACAGCGAATGATCCAAAACAATTCTTAATTTGCTGGAAAAAAACAATCTTCTGTTTATGAATCCCAAGGATTTACTTTCGAAGCTCAAACCAGGCAAAGTTTTGATGCCTCGGTTGTATTTCAACACCACAGAGCGAACAGCGTTATACTCAATTCATCCAAACACGTACCGACCTCTTTGGTTACCGACCCAGTTGAATCAAATGTAGACCGGAAATAAAAACTCGGCCGCAATGGGAATTTCTAAACGTGTGTCCCTTGAGCTTCTCCATATACCGGATAATTCAATTTCCCCTTAATTGCTCTGCTCGCGACGCCAATTTTACAGACATAACAAAATGACGACGCATTCACCCTGGAGCTACTTTTTTGTGCGTTGTTGGTTTGTTCAGAGAGAACTTTGGCGGACAACCGGTATTGTATAGGCGTGAAATTTGTATCTGAAGAGCCCAAATTGACTTTCATAAATCCCTTGAAAAGATTAATTTCAGTTTGCAAAAAATTCTGTGCCAGTTATTGTTTCAGACTTGAATTAAAACATTCAGAGGATCAATATTTATTATTTAGTAAAAATGTAAGCAAGCAAATGATTGTCAAAATCGATGAAACACGAAATGGAACGTACTAGACAAGGAACTCGAACATGACATTATTTTATAATTTGACTTCAAACTTCTACCGCGTACAACACCTGAAAATTCAAAAACGAAAATTCTTTACCTGTAAAACATCACTCAAACGTTCACTTCTACGTCAGATCATTGAACTGTTCTTCCATGTGTTCTTCCTTGTATTACAAAGCATGTGGGCCTATGCTGACATAATAATGAGGAAATACTGCGAAAACTAGGGGAAAATGGCTGCTGCAATTACAGGGCAAGAGAGACTTCTCTGTTCATAGCGTGTACATATTCGTAGCTGTTAGTGACAATGAGAACTTTGAACTCTGTTAGAGCACTCACTCTTCATGCTGGTAGAGCAATTGTGTGGCCTCAAACAGGTAGATCGTTCTCTACATGTCGCGTAAAATAAAACATACTCGTAAGTTTATATATAAAAATACTTCTAAATGATTTTCTAACTTTATATATATATATAGGAGTGTACTGTAACCTTAGAGGAGAAATAAGCCTTTATAACTAAATTTTGCTTATTGAAAAATTTGTTCAGAATTACTGATATGAAGGCGCTTGAAATTCATGTGATTATAACACGTACATTCACAGTAGTACTACAATTTACAGCATTTGCAGATGAGGTCCGAAAACTGTTCGAATTGTTCGTACGTACAAGGAAATAAGAAGAGTGCAGCGTCTACTCCTGCGATAACGTTACGCTACACAAGTGCATTAGACTTGCACAACCTTAATTTCTCACTCACATTTCTTACTATTTTCCCCTAAAGATTGTTGATCTCAATTTGGAACGCAACCATCAAGTCCTATTACGTAAGACAGTTCCTTCATAGTTTAACGACTCCAGCAAAACTTGAATGATGCATGTTTCTTTGGGCTGTCTGATGTGTTCAACCCTAAACGTCCCACAAGGGTCGGTCGTGTAGTGTCTTCAGTCTCCCAGGCCATGGACGGGTATTAAGGGATCCTGCAGACCTTCCTTTGATTCAGAGCTACTCAAGCGAGTGCACTCTGGACGTTCGCTGCTGTTATACTGCCTCCATGGACATCGTTTTATAGACTGCAATTCGAGCCATGAGGGACGTAATTATTTTCAGCAGCCAAAATTTCAGTCCAAAATACCTTTTGAATTTTGAACTTAGGATGAAAGTTTTCATTCGTTACATTTTTCTATCGGTTAAAATTAACGGATGTAAATGATTTAATTCATTAAAGCTGCCATGAGGTGATATTGGTATGTATCTTGAAATTCATGAGGTGATATGTATCTTGCTCCATTTCAAGGTTTTTTATTATATTTTTCCGAATGAAGAAACTGAACTTCAGCCCGAAAAATATCACGAGCGTTTCGCACGAGGGCCAAAGCTATTATGAATTTATCCTAAATTCAAAGGCTATTTTGAAATGAAATTTTTGCTGCCAAGAACAATCACGTCCCTCAAGGCCCAAATTGCAGTCTACTGCATTGATGAGTATTTAATGATAAAATTCACGCTCAACTCCGAACGTACACTCCACTTAGTTTTGCTCACGCTCCATCTCGTGCGATGGTTACAACGTCAGTTCGCCCCTTTACTGTTTGGCAAAGACGCTTCGCTCGCCTGCTCGTGCCGAATAAACGCGCTATTGAAACAGATCAGGAAAAGTTTGAGTAAAATTCAGGCTCTGTTGCAGAAAAAAATTTGCTCAAAATCTGTAGAGCCCCTTGACTCGCCCAAGTATTTGCTTCAAAGGTTTCCAAAAATTTGTGATTCTCGACTTACCAGTGGAAACAACAGCATAAACTTCAAAAACTCTCCTCAAAAATTGAAAGAACACTTTGGCTACGAGCAAAAATATATGCCAGTCACGATCCAGAATTTGTATCATTGATCGACGTTTATTATTTTTCCCCTGCTTTAATTCTTAAATTTTGGTCCAGAGCATACGCTTTAAAATGGCGCAGTTATTCTTTTCCCTTATGTACGTTTGTAAGATAAAATCGAAAAGCACAGCGTGGTACAGTTTCTTCTTTTTAATTATTTCGTACAAATCTAGAAACCTTTGCAACGTATGCTGCGTCAGGGGACTCCGACAAAAATTCAATATCTTGCGAGAATACAAAAATCAATGAAAACTTATGCATTTGTGCTGAATTGACTGTCATTTAAGCGTTAATATTTTGTGCATAAGATTCAATGTTTACAGTAGCTCTCAATGTCAACCCAAAACTCCAATAATAAACCAAATTCAATTACAGAAATGGAACATATAATTCTCGTTTAAACTCCAATCAAGTGCAAGGGTCGATGTTACCAGACACGGAGAGGAAATACTTGCGGTGTCAGAGTTTATTTTCGAAGAGTCCGCGTGCGTCTTGGAGCAGAGCGACTGGAGACCAAAAGAGACAAGGACCAGCTCTGCAAACCTCAAGACTCGGCAAGAGGTTGTGTGCTGCGCAAACAAAACTCTTGAAAAACGACAGCTCAGCGGAAGCGGCTGCGGACTTCGGAAAATATCCTGGTATTGGGTTCCCTTTTCTGAAATTGGTTTCCTCTTTGACAAATTACAGTTTCAAGAGGCATCGCCAGCCTCAGAGTTAATGCTTTTATGTTAGATATTGTTTTATGCTTGTTAGACGTGGTATGAAGCTGGACACAATTAGACATCATATATTCTCCCCTATAATTAAGTATCGTCTACGGCACCGGAAGGCGAGCTTACAACTCTAACTAAAGATGTGCAGACAAATTAAATTTCTTTAAGACTGGATAGTGAATTAAAGTTCTTTTCATTGTAGCAATTTATATCCTCGACGGCATATTTCAACATCAAATTTGCCTAAGTTGCCTCCGTAACAATTAGGAATACAGCAAGGCCTCGTTAATTAATATGGCAATAAAAAACAACTGAGTTCGCAAAGGCTCAGCGGCTCACTTAAATAGAAAATTAATTCACTTACTTTCTCTCTTCTAATATTATGAACACAAAAACACGGCGAGAGTTTAGTGAGCAAACAGTAAATTATGTCAACAATCACATTTTTTCATAAGCTTTTGAGAAAAATTATTATTCGTTACTGATGGAAAAATTTCATAAGAGCTTTAATGCATTTTAAAACTTCATAATTATGAACACAGTAGTTTGTCCCCGGTTGAGAGTTTCTTTGGAATATCAAAAATTTTATTACCGTCCAAGAAATTCATGCGCGTGCCTGGCTGGCGTGTGCCGTCACAGCTGCGAGAGATGCTTGCTTGTTCAAATAATTTGCATCCGAGTAAAAGTTAACGCGTTCCTTAAATTTGCTCGGCACTGAAGAGCGATGTCACACTCTGTTTCCGCTGGTAGAAGATGATATACCAAATCTTATTTTCAGTGAAACCCTCTGCCAGTTGTCGGAAAACAATACTGGGTACACTCGTAATTTTTGTGAATATCCAAAATTTGGCTTCAAGAAAACAGCGTAGCAGACATTGCCGAATTTGTTAAGGACAATAAAGAAACGATAAAAGCTTTAGTATGTCATTACTGTGATAATAAATTTCTCCACGCATGATGACGTCGTGACTTAATACTTCCGATAAATATCATCGTTATCTATGGTTATAGTACACATTTAAAAGTCAATAAGAAGCAGTCATGACCTCTTAGCATTTACATATTTGCTAAAACATGTACATGACAGATCCGTCCGAAAGTTAGTAATCCGACGAGCTTCAAAAAGTATCATGACAAAATACTACGCGCTTAGCGCTCACCCTGTCATCACCAAATGAAATTACGAAATCAGCATGGAACAACCTGAGAACGACGTAGGCCCTCCACCGCAGATGCAACAAAGAAATACCTTAACAGGATCTTTCAACTTCATTGAGCTGAGCTTCTATTTTCCTGAGTGCCCGGGAAACGCAGCCCCAACTGCCTCAGACGCTCAGGTTCTGCAAATTGGCAAGCGTGCAACAGCGGTTCGGGAGTTGCGTCGACGTTTTTTGTAGGCCCTGACTGGTGAGGCTCGGACAGAAAAATATGCCGCTGGGCGATGCATATGGCGCGGAATTGGATTCACAAATGAGAAGATATATTTTTTGCCCAGCTTTATCTTGCAGTACTGTACATTGCATTGAAAGTGTACTCTCTTCGATTAAGAGGAATATCAAAGTTACCAGCTATATATAGTTAAGTTTACGGAATTACATTCGTGAATCACATTCACTATAGGTAACCGTAATTAAATAAGAGCAACTAAAAAGGTTTTAAATACTGGAAAATGTAATTACTATTAATATTCCTGCCGTATTATAATCATCAAACTACATTAAATTCCACAGCAAAGTGCGGCAAATTCTACAGCCATCACTGCGCTTACTTGCTCGAGTGATCAAGTTAGCATACCGACTGAATACCGACTTTGAGCAACTCCAGCATCAAAAATCGAACATTTTGGGGTGAAAACAGGACGGAAAAACGTGCGGTCAGAGGACTAGGCGGGGCTGGCTGTGCCCTCGACGTGGTTTATGGGGCAGTGCGCGGATTAGGACTCAGGCCCAAAAGATTTCTGCCAGTGAAGAGCGTCTCACTGTTTGACCCCTCGGAGTACTGCCCGCACCAGCGCCTGGCCGCGTCGGATGCCACTGCTGACGAGTCAGGGCGAAGAAATTGATCACGAAATTGAGGGGACGATTCGTGTAAACTTAAATGTGAATAAAATGAAACCTAAACGAGTGAAAATTTAAGTTTGCTTCTCTTGGCACATGGAACATTATTATATCGATATGGGAAATGTTCTCAGCAGAAAAAATTTTTTATTCACTATTTTTATATTGTTAAAAAGATTAACGGGACAGCAAAATGTCTTTTGTACTTCATGGTTGTGAACAGCAGTGATAACAGATTCATACAATTTATGTAACGAAAACTGTTTGCCGAAATTGATGGGGTAAAGGTTTTGTAGCATAGTTTTTATTCCAGGTACCATGAAATGAGAAGTTAACAATTCTATTTAATGCATTTCCAGTAGGTGTGTAGATAATTACAACGCAAAAGTTGTGCCAGGTATAAATATATATATATATATATGCATAGCAATCATGGTGTGTATTTACATATAGCAATCATAGTGTACATTTACATCGAACAATCATGGTGCGCGTTTACATAGAGCAATCACGGTGTGCATTTACATAGAGCAATCATAGTGTGCATTTACATAGCCCAATCATGGTGTGCATTTACATAGCCCAATCATGGTGTGCATTTACATAGCCCAATCATGGTGTACATTTACGTAGAGCAATCACCACTGAGCTAAACAATCTACCTGAGGGTTTCACGTTAAAAATTACCTGGATATTTCACGCCCTTCAGTCAGCATGCATGAGCTAATTCCATTTGCCATCGCATTCGCTACCTCGGACAAGAACAACAAAGCAAACCACGTCACTGAATAAATGAGGGTGAGTAAAGTTAGCAGCGCGAGCGGCTATAAGATTTTTATGAAATTGATTAACACGATTCGATGAAAACAGACTCACAAATCCCTGAAGCACAGCTGCGCTGAGGTGTGAGGCATATCATTAACTCTTATCAGCGCTCAGTGTGCAGTGGAACGTATAAAAATGAGTTAGTTGATGTTGATATGATTGGAGTTGATATTGATATGATATGGCCATGATTGGAGTTGATGTTGTTATCACAATCATGGTTTATGAAGTAGCAAGGAGTGAATACCAGTATCAACAAATCCGTACATTAAATCGTGAAATTTTACGGAAACAAGACAAAAGCCAGTCTCTAAACTTTGTAAAATGAATAAATGTTTTGACCAATTTATGAGGGGAATTTGCACTGAGCCGTACGGTATGTGATGAACTATGGTCATGTGAATATTGAAACTTAGGCATTTTTAAATTATTCTAGTTAATATAATCCTCCAGATTTTCTTTAACCTCCCCAGGAAGAAATTCAAAATTATATACAAATCTTGACAAGTAAACTAGCCATTCATTAGCGTAATTGTAGTAATGTAGAACCTGAAACAATTGCCCTTGATGTTTGAAAAACTTAACGTAGCTGGAAAAAGTACCTACTCTAGAAAGTAAAATTACATATATGGAAAGAGAATCGGTGTTTATATGTTCTTCACGAAAAAAAAGTGGCTTGGACCTGAAAACAAAATTTATTAGAGCTCACGCGACAAGAAAATTACCCAGGCAGACTTACGGATGTCGTTGTGTGAGGCTATTCGTCGAAAGGAGTTTACGAACAATATTTACTGAAACGTTTTTGGGCTGAATGCAATTCTGGAACTTGGTCCCTAGTTGTAGAATTTGTTGGCCGAGTCTGTTTTGAGTAATTGTATTCGACTGAAAAAGGAAATCGTTGAAGTTTGGAGCTCCCTTCTGCGTTCGACAACAGAACGTTGCGAGAATGATTGCATACGGTAGAGAACGGAAAATTTGTCACGCTTAAGCAAAATATTTTGATTGGATCAATGCCTGAAGAGTATCTTACTGAATAGGACTCAAACGATCAGGAGGAAGTATTCTGGGCGCAAGGGTAATATTCCGTTTTTACTTCTCTGAAACGGGGTAACTTGAAGTCGTTTACTTTTTACGCTGTCTTACAGTGCAATGCAATCGCATGTGCGTTAGCGTTTCAGACGCAGAGCGTTTTTCTAATTATTATGCTGAAAACATTCTTGTTAGAGCGATATTTGCCTTGCTGTGGCGTAATGTCTGAGTTTTCATGAGGCGAGCTCATCATGGAATCATTCGGGCCCAGGATTTGGGACAATAAAATATCAATTTTATTACAGTGTGTTATGTATTTGTATTATTTCCCTCTTCCGCAGTTCAAGGCTGCATGTTATGATGCTCTTGGCCTAAAAACACATATTGAATTAGTTAGACGCGTTGCAGTCCATGTAAGACGTAGGATATGTTTGATGCCATATTTTGACAACTCAAACAATGTTAATTAAATTAGTCATCAGATGGAGGTCAATGAAGTGCTTCGGTCCAGGTAGGTTAAAGTGAAATTTGTAAATTAAAATCATGTGAGTAAACTTAAGGCTTATGTTTGGGCTATCTTTCAGAACTTTTTCAGTGATGGCAAGTAATAGGTTCCTCTTTAGCTAGGTTATATATATATATGAATATATATCTGACTGATTAAAATCGCAGTAGACAACCTGAATCACAAATGACAGTCGTCCGATTTAAAATAAATCTTCGAGTTCCTACTCCAACGTTCCACGTGGAATTCGTTGCATTTTACGCTTTAGTGACAGCTGTCAAATATGGCGGCCGCGTCTCTTCCCTCACGTCCGCCCTCCCGTGGGAACCTGCAGGTGCGGACTCCAGCAAGATCATGGAAGTAGTTTTGTAGGTGAGGAGAGGAATCTTGTTTATTGCTCCAGCGAGGCTGTATCTCCTCCATACGGTGAGCTCCCTTGTGTGTAATGCCTACGCAACAGTCATCAAATGAGACTAGGGATAGAGAAGCGAAGTGAATTCAATAGAGAACAAGTAAAACTCAATAGAGTTGGTCACACGAAGTCGTATTGGGGTACGTTTATGGCTGTGCTGCAGTTGCCTGTCATATAGCTAATACGGAGTGTCTTGCGATGTAATGGTGACGTAAATTAAGTTTCTCTGGATGTTTATTACTAATGTTTCAGAAATGAATTATTGAAGCTTCAGAAATGAGCTGTCTCTTCTGAGTAGAATTAGTTTACGTAGTTCTTTGCTCAGTTTTCTGACTATTACTTTCAAATACGTTAGTATTCCTCGCATACTTTCACCATTTATATCCTATCGTTGGGAGCTCATAAGTTATAGAACTTTTTATCTCCACCGAGAATAACTCAAATATTTTCAAACTTGCTGCTATGCATCAAGCGCTCCTAGAAAAAATGCGGAGACGTACAGCGTTTTTATGGTATTTTGGTGTTGGAAATGTTCTTCAAGATACTCGTGCTAGAAGTGCAAGATATTTATACTTTCGACAATGAAACTTTTGTCTTTGGGTTGTGGACGTGCTGCCCTGCCCATAGCCGAATTTACACTTCGGCGGCGTCAAAATAATTGCGTTTTATAAGTAGAGTGGTGCAACACAAGCAATTGCTCACTTTAAACCCCGGTTTTTTATTAAACGTCTGCCGAGTTAACATACATACGTTGGATTTCAACACAACACAGATTCGAATTAACAAAGTGAAATTTTCTAACAAAGTTTAGAATTTTGCAAGTGAACGACTGCATATATACTAAAATCACACACGGTACGCGACAAAAGTATACAATCATTTCTGCAAAACTACTTTTACACAATAATTATGGTATTTTATAGGTTATACTGGATCAGAACATCTTGAGAAACATTCTTGGTATTTTGATTGGAAATATCAATTTTGTTCGGATTAAATTAGACAATTGGTCAATGAAAAATCGTTGTACCATTCACTCACCGAAAAGGACATCCTGCCAAAAGTCAAAGAAGTCTCAGAATATATCAGGAAGCAAATCGTTCAGCTCCATTTTCAAGGAATATATCGTACAGTAAGATTTATTCCCAGATTAATGGGCCATGTTCTACCGTTGGTTCAATTATTCACAAGTTTAAGGAATAAGGCTCAGCTGTTAACTCATCAAGGTCAAGTGCTCCTGGTCTTATACCATTGATCATTGGTCTTGTACCCGTTTGATAAGGAAAATTATTAATAAGTCCATGGTGACGCGAAAAAAGTGATCAACGTATCTGTAAATTCTCGAACTAGAAATGAGAGAAAGAACGATCACTAAAAAACTTGATAGAAAAGGAATGAAATATTTCACACCAAATAAAACTTCCTCGCTGTCCGAAAAACATTTGACAAGTCCTCTAAGCCTCGTAAAAAACTTTTGTAGAAAGGTAATGCATTTTTGAAGACTGTTATTTGGTATCGTGAAAAAAAATTGAGTAGTTAGGTTTTAACTACGCTCACCGTGTGTGGAAGACGCCAGGAATAACCCGTGAAAGTCATAATACCATCCCAACTGAGGAGAACTGAACTCAAACTGACCTTCAATTCAGTCAATCCAAGTTGGAATGGAAGAAAAATTTCTGTGACGTAGTCTCAAGCCCCTGCTTCACAAATATGCTAAAGTTGAGAAAGCGTCGGATTTTTATTCCTTTTAAGACATTTTAACCTCTAGAAATGATACAATCAATTGCACAATTAGCCGATGTTTAAAAGCAATGGTATTATAAGTTAATTGGATTAACTCCAAGAACATAATCGATGAAACCATAATTCATTAAAATATTGCAAGAGGATTCGATTCGATAGGTTCGTGAAGCAGAGCTGCAGCGTACATATAATGCCGATAAATCTCTCGCTCGAGAAGCAGATTCAGAAACATTGGTTGGCCGGCAGTATTTGCATCACAATGTTATCAGAGCTCCTCACAGCATTTCGAGATTTGGCTCACCTGTCAAGATCGGCCGAGATGCCCATGTATGGGCAGCCTGAATAATTATTCCATTTCTGAGCGTCAAGAACGGGTAAGGCCTTTATTTGGATATGGAAATGGGGTTCTGTGGTAGAAAAGCTATGGAAGCACAGTATTCAGAATTCATTGATGTGTGTTATGTTCGTAACGCATTCTCTCTGAGAAACACCTTGAATTCAAAAGTGACCTAGAGTATCAAATGAATTTTTTTGATTTATTGTGCGAACCGTGAATACCATAAAAAATGGTGCTCGATGAGCCTAAAGTTTGAGGTATAATATAAGTTTCGAATGATAATGGGAAAAGGGAAATTACTCTGCTCGAAATTAATTTACATTCGGGAGCATAAGAAATACGTATGAAAAAGAAATTTCGATGGATCTCAAGCGTCAGCAATGGAATAAAGCTTTTTATTTCCGTCATTTGTGTAACATACTTTTTTTACTGTCCCATTGACGAACTCGAATCAGCGACTGAAATTCTTAACGAAAAAGGTGGTTAGTATATTGCTTTAAAGCAGTCTTTCTTCGAGTATACTGGCATATAGCGATCCATTGAAAAGCATAACATGACATTCGTTGACCAGTTTCTTTTGGGGTAGATTTAAGGTATAGGTCTGAGATATAATATTAGGGATTCTTGAAAAAATGACTATTGCGTAAGGCCTCGAACGTAAGCACTACGTAGTAGATTGAAAACCAATGGTCATTTTCTTTCTATTCGTGTGCATTTTATAATTCTCAGCATCCCAAAAAATATTTGCAACTATAACCGATAATGAAAAGTACACCTTTCCTTTTTCTTGTGATAAATTCAGTGACCATATGCAGCTCGCGGGATACTACAATGCTTCAAGAATTAACTAATTCCTGTTCCTTCTAAAAGAACACGTCATTATTCCTTACTTCTACCGTAGGATATTAATTGTATGTGTGCCGATGTACTTTCAAAATTAAACACAGAGTTTGAATCCCGTTTAGATTGCAAGCCGCGCACTCTTCTGGAGATCGATAACAGTAATACAAATTATATAGAACATTAGGTATAAATATTTTAGAACGGAAAATCATTTTTCGAATTAAGACAATAAAAGTTGCTGATTCAATAACGTGAGCTCCTCAAAATTAAAAAAAATTTGCTCAAATATTCGCCAATTAGTGTGTGAGAATGCAAACCCCGAGAAGACTCCATTTGCGAGGCCGTCTAAACTGCCAGTCTTACATTGTGTGCAAATAATTATGAGTTATTCGTTTAATTTTGCAATTTTTTTTCAATGAAATCTTTCACGAAGATACCCGTCACGAATACTTTACAATGTAAAAGTGTCACTGTTACTATCGGTTAGCTTTCTCGCATGAGATTAATGTTCAAATCATTTTCAGAGCCCTCTTGTACACGGCAAATCTAAACATTGCGTATCCTGAGTTTTGCTAAGATCTGAACCTAATTAGAATCACTGGCTCGAACGACATTCTCTAACGACTGAAATGGTTCCTAATTTGCATTGCATCGAGCCGGGCTATACTCATGCGAAAAGAGGGTCTTAGAAGTCTATGTATGTGCGTTCAGGTTATATCAAAATAAGGCATAATGTCTCTAGGTTTCTTGACGTATTAAATCTATGCTAGATTTGCAGCTCGTAAGTCAAAAAACTGAACATGGTTATTGTGCTTTAGTTGAAGGACACATATCTGTATTGCAAATATTTAAAACTGGGCATTTTAATTCAACCTTAGCATCAATGCCTCGTAATCATTACACAGCAAGTCACACAAAAACCGGAACCGAGTATTTTTTTCTCCGTGTCAGTAATACAATCATAAGAATACCATAAATATTTTATCTCTAGCAAAATTATCCTTCCAAATGCAGCTCACGAGGAATCATCGAGTGTTTAAATGAGTAGGGTTTCTGACATGAGAAATGCTGCCTTCAGTCCTGATGGTTTTTAATCTTCCGCTCTTCCATGGAGACGTTCTATCGGGACATTTTTCTTCGAATTTTTCTTTCCCCTGTTTGAAACTTTTTGTTTTTGTATAATACTTCACGATAAACACTTGTTG
>VOMN01003683.1:0-12548 GCA_014899125.1 Orchestia grillus
GACGAAAATTTCCGCTGTAAGTTTAAAATTGAAGGATTTTGCTGTCCCCAATTTGGTTATTCTATTCATTTTCTCCCCAGTCTAAACTAGCTTATTCGAGTAATGGACACAAATTTTATAAAAACTTGAAAATTTGTATTCATATATGCTAGGGCTTACGTTACGTTGTATGATCGTGTGTACCATATACGGCGCACATCGCAGTCTAAGTGTTAACTCAGTCTCTTGTAGTGAACTCTATGACTTCTTAACGTTTTGCTTATAAGGAAAAATGGATGGGCCGCAGCGTGATAGGCTATGGGGTAGAATTAGCCCATCTTATGTTAACACGTTGACTCCGAAGAGGGTCATATATAGTACACGCGATCATCTAACCTAACCTAATGTAACCAAAGCACTATCATGTATAAATACAAATTTTCGAGTTTACTTCAAATTTGTGTTCATTAATCGAATAAGCTAGTTCTGATTAGAAAAAAAAAAACAATAGAATAACCAAATTTGAGAAACCAAAATCCTTTATTTTTAAGTTCACAGTTGAGTTATTTGTCGGCATGTAATTTTACCTGTGTGGAGAACCGGAGTCACCGTGTTAGGGGTGTTGGTACCGAGGGGAACCCCATACCGGGGTTCTCTGGGACCAATTGACCGCATAGGTAACCTCAGCTGTAGGAGGTTCGAGGGCTGTCTTTCTTAATTTAATTTCCTGCTCCCATTACTGCTTTTGTTTATTCACCCTACTGGTGATCGTCACTGGGGCACACCGCGCTGTTCACACCAACTCTCCTGGTGTAAGCTAGCGTGGGCGGGAATGGGGTCAAACCTCTACTGTCGCATTTCACCTTCATTGTTATAAGCAAAAGTTTAGCTCACAAAGGAAATACATACTTGCTTTCTCTAGCTATTCGTAAGAGATCACATAATTGCTTCTACTAATGTGTAAGAGACCAAATAATTACTTTTCCTACCAAATCGTAAGAGGATCGCGTAATTGTTTCTACTAACTCAGAAGACTATCACACAATTGTTTTTTCTACTAATTCGCAAGGGGATCACACAATTGTTTCTTCTACTAATTCGTAAGTGAATCACAGAACTGTTTCTTCTACTAATTCGTAAGTGAATCACAGAACTGTTTCTTCTACTAATTCGTAAGTGAATCACATAGTTGTTTCTTCTACTAATCCGTAAGCGAATCACACAGTTGTTTCTTCTACTAATTCGTAAGTGAATCACACAGTTGTTTCTTCCACTAATTCGTGAGGGGATCACACAGTTGTTTTTTCTACTAATTCGTGAGGGGATCACAGTTGTTTTTTCTACTAATCCGTAAGTGAATCACACAGTTGTTTCTTCTACTAATCCGTAAGGGGATCACAGAATAGGTTGCACTGAAGTAGGAGCTTTACATAATGCGCCCTCCCGCTGCAGGCGCGCCAGATCAACATCCACAACCTGCAGCCGTTCTTCGAGAGCTCCATATTCCGGGCCAACAATTACGTGCACGACTCCAAGCGGAAGGTCATCATGCAGACCGTGTGAGGCGCGGCCCCGCTGGTCAGGTTTGTTGTGCCCTTCCTTCTAACTTCGTTCACGGAAAAGATGTTCGGCGTGCGGTTATTACGTTCCTGTTGGCCATTTTGTGTGCAGCTTTTCAAGCAGTGTGTAGGCTGTTCATAGGTTTTTCTTATTTTGCTCTTCAAGGTACTTTAATTAAAGGGCTAGAAAATTGCAGCTGCTACTACTACTCAAGGTAGTTTTTTCTTTAATTTTAAATATTTTTCGTGTTCTTAATTGAATTCATTGGAAGCTCTAAAGATATATTGGCTTTTATCAGGTGATTTTGTTGCTATCTCTTTTTACACGATTTTTTTTTATGTTGGGGGAAGCACTACATATCGCTTGCCCTCGAGTTATAAAATATATGAATGAACAGGGAAGTTACAAGAAGGTTTCAAATTAGCACCTAAGAATTTTCTCCTAGTGTATCAAAAGTATTTTTTTTAATTGTTCGTTACATGATCAACCATTCGAAGGAAATTTAGGAGACGCAAGAACGAATTATAGTATTTTAAGTTGCGCGCTGTGGTACAGCAGCGAGTCCAAGCCTCAGAATGGCGTGTACGGAGATCTTTTCACGTTAATTTTCACTTCATGGGAGGTCCAAGAGAGCTGTGTTAGACGATCTACCTCTAATCTAAAAACTTAATAGCCGCCAGATTTTTTCTCATGTCTTATTTCTCTTCTGTTGCGCTACCGAGTTCTCTTCGACTCTTTTATTTGGTGCTTTTTTGCCGCACAGCTTACGCGGAGGCTTCCCGTACGCGCGGTGTGTTGAAATTTCGCTTTGGTCTTAGATTAATTTTTTCGGGACGTGAGGGAAACTTAGTTTCAGTGTAAGCGCTCTGAGAGCAGAATCATTTCTGAGTCAGTGCAACCGGGGTCGTAGATCTGTTCGGCAGATTGAGTTTTACTTGAATTCGTAGATATCATGTTGGATGACAATCGTAATTCTGTCTTGTAAGCTTGAAGAATGGTAGATTTATCAATTTAACCTTTTCTTGAACCAACCTGAGATATTCCGTGGCTGTTGCGTTCACACGGTCACTGTCGGTAACACAGGTCGTGTGAGTGTACAGCCGCCCTTGTCGGGGTCATGCGGTGTGGGGCTAATTTCAGCGAGGTAAATGCGAGGATTAGATGGCCTCCTGAAGGGTAAAAGTTGACCAGTAAAATGCACGCTGAAGTTTAGTGATACCAGGGACCTTGGAAGAGACGTGGAGGTCAGCGATGTGTATATACTCATTTCTAAAATAGATGCCCAGGTTATATTGTACAATTGCGTAAACTCGTTTTTGGGGAAAAGTTCAAGTATTTTTATTAGATATTTTAACTGCATTTCTTTTTTTGATATTTTGACCCCGTGTTGGTAGCCCCAAGTTGTTCAAACCAATTAGAATTAGTTGGTACGCTCCTGTCACGAAGGTAATTCAAGACTGAATTGCGAGGGTTGCAATAGTGACGAGTGACATTTCTCGTGAATATCGGAGGGGAGGGGGAATGAAACACGTATTGTTTTTTATACTTAGCCTGTGTACAATTGGTGACGAATCTGAACGAAGAACAAATGCACAGATTTATGTACTGTCAACAAAAACGTGTTTCGTGGAGAACTCATTTGTGATATATGGCAAAACGTCCTTTTAGGAACGCGAAAGATCATTCTGACGTGAACTCGTTACATTCGTTTTTTTCTTTGGCAGATGTTTAGTTCGGTTGTCAAATTATAGTCCTGGCATGAAGTGACATGCCTCGCATGGTTGTTGTGGTTCAGAAATTGGTTATGTAGACGTTAATCCGTGATATTGATTATTACTTAATGTTTTAGCTTCGTGTCAGTTATGCATTGTACATAATGTACATGCTTGGTCCTGGTGAGCTCGATATCGATACTCGTGCGCAGAAGCAGCTTACGAGAACGTTCCTCTCATGCACCTCCAGGGGCACAGGACAGGCAATAGGGTAAGGTTTAGTTATGTTTATTCGTCGTATGCTTCTTTGCTTTTCACTTTCTCTTAATTTTCACACCTCCACTATCTCTTCTTTAACTTTTTGTTCTTTCATCCTTACCTTGCTAATTCTATGCGCAGGGGTTTCCGTGTGGGAACACATTGTGCATTAGTGCTCCGTTCTCTGGACTAGAAACCAAAAGGTCGTTTCTCTTGTTGCGACGTAATCCAAAGTCACTGGAGTGCCGCTGAGCACGCGGTACCCCCGCTACACTACTACCAGTTCTCGTTTATTCTTTCGGTTGGTTCTGTTGACTATTCGACTATGCATGACAGGATTTGTAAACCTGGTTGCAGGTGAATTAATTGTTCAGGAGTTGTTACGTTGGTTATTGTAACATTGGATACGCATTATTTCCAAATTATCTGATTGAAGCGTTTTTCAGAGAATTAGTTATAGGTTACAAATCATATGCATAAATATTGCAAAATGTATTTGTGAATTTAACCGTTTCCCCTTCTATATAGTAAGACACTACGATATATGAATAAGTTCATCAAAATTCTAAATTACCCTTTTTGTGAAATAGGGTTATCGTATGACTGAGGTGCCCACAGACTTTCATTTAATATAATTTTATCTTTCCTATTCGTACCGGTTTTCAGTGAGAACTGCACTGTGCTCTCGTGTATATATTATTGCATTTATTATAAGATTTGCAATTCCTCGTACAAATATATTGATATTTTATAAATTAGTTATATCTACCCATTCCAACTATTGCCCTATCTGTATGCAAAATTTTATTTCAGGAATGTGCCATTTAACATCCACACATATGTTTCGGCGTACCTATTCAGGTGTCGTTCAGTGTGCCTGAAAGGTAGACCTGTTCAGGTACCATTCAGGTACGCCTGAAAGGTAGACCTGTTCAGGTACCATTCAGGTACGCCTGAAAGGTAGACCTGTTCAGGTACCATTCAGGTACGCCTGAAAGGTAGACCTGTTCAGGTACCATTCAGGTACGCCTGAAAGGTGGACCTGTTCAGGTACCATTCAGGTACGCCTGAACAGTGGACCTGTTCAGGTACCGTTCAGGTACGCCTGAACAGTGGACCTGTTCAGGTACCGTTCAGGTACGCCTGAACAGTGGACCTGTTCAGGTACCGTTCAGGTACGCCTGAACAGTGGACCTGTTCAGGTACCGTTCAGGTACGCCTGAACAGTGGACCTGTTCAGGTACCGTTCAGGTACGCCTGAACAGTGGACCTGTTCAGGTACCGTTCAGGTACGCCTGAACAGTGGACCTGTTCAGGTACCGTTCAGGTACGCCTGAACAGTGGACCTGTTCAGGTACCGTTCAGGTACGCCTGAACAGTGGACCTGTTCAGGTACGCCTGAACAGTGGATATGTGCAGACGATTGACACTTAATCACGTCTTTGTCACGCCTAACAAGTATAACGTACGAAGGGATTATTAGAATACAAAGGATAAATGCAATACTGATTTACAATTTAAGTTCTCAGATATCACTCGTATTGTGGAAAATTCCATAATCGTCTTGCCCATTCAAGCTTCATGAAACGCTATGTATAGAGGAGCCCGCCTACACGGAAACAGCCCAAGCGCAGTACCCGCAAGCCAGAGCTGCCACACAAACATTGACACTATGCCGAAGAATTAACTCTTCAATTCACGAAAGACTAAGAATGAACCTTAACCTTCGTGCGTTCAAATATCGGTAAGGCGTACATCGAGTGAATTAAGTGGCTCTGACTTAGGCGTCTGCCATTGGCCTGCTTCCTATGACATAATTAGGACGAGGGGAAGTCTCCTGCCACGTAGAATTACGAAGTAAGTCAGCGCATTAGTATATCAGAAATTATGTTACTACCGCTTCTGTTTCCTAGCCAAGCAGTTAATTTGCCGCATTGGGGCTGGTAATACATTAAACACAATATCAGGATTTTATCTCAAACGTTAGAAATTCGTCGCACAGCACAACCCCTTAGTGTAGACACAATTCGGCTATTATAGAACAAAATTAAAAAAAAAACATAAAAGCCACGTTCCTATTTACAGACTATACATACACGAACTCGAAGGCGGCACAATTGCCCCACGCCCACACCTCCGTGACGTAACGTTAAGATGTCTAATAGAGAACAGGGCCCACGAAATGTTCGATTCTTTGTAGTCCATTCATATTACGTATTATCAGCGATATCAATGGTGGACAAATTAACGTCAAGTAATTACAAGCAACATAGCATGTCCGTGTCTACTTGGCTATTTTAAAAATTCGCACGCAGGTTTTCATCCTAGGTTACAACTCAGTAGTACACCAAATGCACGTATAATTATAGTTTCGTAAGTACAAATACAAAGATCACCACGCGTTCACACGCGTACCTAGTAGTTCGCACACTGTATAGTACACAAAACCAGACAAGTGTTTGATACTACGAAAATCCAGTCCGTCATCACACGTAAGGTGACTAAACTATTCTTACATCCACCATCATGGAATAATTCGATATAAATCTTCGAATTTAATGCTCGTATGGTGCTAACCTTTAACGATACCGACAGAAGGAACACAGCCTTGACTGAAGCGAAGAATTATTGACTTCTACAAGTCAGGAAATATAGACTGTAATATTTCACACTAGTTTGCCACTCCTAGATCTGCGGTGCAATTTGCTATGACTGAATTTTAACAGTTGTGAACGACTGTGTCTGAAGGACTGCGCCAAAGTTGGACCTCAAGGTTAGCCCTTCAAGGACGAATTACTTGGCAGTGAGACGGCCTTACGCTCTTTGAGGAAAACTGTGTGCAGCCTCACGCACAAGGAGCAGTAGGCTGCGTTCAACTTTGTCCGAAAACTAACCGCAGCTTTATGAAAACAGGACGATTTTGCGTTCGAAGGTTAATGTGAACGAGGCAGTTTACTGTACGAAACTTGCAAGATCGCAGGGGCGGTATTTCATGCACGATTGTACCAGTTTTGCTTGAATAGGACTCGACTGAATGAAAATGTGCCACGACCGACGCCTCCAAAGAATCTTATGGAGCCGCTTTATTATATTTAGACTTGGCTTAATAAATTGTGATTGCAAACGCGTACTGTGCATCAATGATACAAAAATTGATCTCTTTGAACAGGATAAGTTATGCGTGAGAATCGAGGCGGCGTGGCTTCTGAGAAATGTTTGTAGTTATGCGACGTCCGTTGACAAGTCCTGACGTGAATTCTAGTGAAAATCTGCGACGAGGTATTAAAGTTAGAATGAACCGTCGGACTTGTAAAAAAAATTAAAATGTGCGCTCGTAAAACGGAAAGAATGTTGGAATTCGCAGTACAAGCTCGTCCAAATCGGATCAAATCAAGAGAGATACTGAGTATGAGAATTATGATCGACCTATGCTGTCATCATAGCATTTACGATTTTGTTCTATTTTTCCTCTCTGCCAAAAAGTTCCTCTTTTCAATTTCAAGCACTATTTTATGGTTACAATTGTTGAACGAGATTTTTCCCTATTAAATGAAGGCTTATAGCCCTTTTTCATAAACTAGAGATATCAGAAGCTTGGCATTACACGAGCATAAAATTCTAAGAAATAAATAAAAAGCTTTCACCGTCAGCAGGTATACAATAACTGCGTTGCTAGCTGCAGGTCGAATGCACTAGCGCGACGTGACAAACACGTTACACACGAACACGGGATAATTTCAAATCGATATTATTAATTACAGCAAAGCCAGAGAATCTGATCCACACGGCCACTAATTCTAACTTTGAAAAAATATAATTCAACTGAACGAAATATAACTTAACTGCGTTGAATGAGGGCGGCCGGGCACAGGGACGTATCACAGATACCGGCCCACCACACACACGTCGCAATTCATAATGCACGAAAATGAAATAATTCGCACACGTCTCCAAAGTGAACGATGCCAAAGACGTAAATCTCTTCACAATTGGTTTAGTGAACACATACGAAATGGAAGAGCTGTCGTACGAATATCATTGCAAAATATAATCTTCATATGAATACGCTTGTAACAATCTATGTGTGTCACATCCTTCATCAGTAAATAGAAAGACCATGTCGGTATCTATGCTACAGCTTGATCATAAACTTCCACTCTGAAAGATTCTCCTGCGAATTTTTTGCGGGTCCTGCCTGCTGGTGAAAATAATCTTCCTTCAAAAACAGCTATTATTATAAAATGTGCAGTATATTTGAAAGCATGTGCGACAATACTGTAAGGTGGGCTTGTGACTTGCATGGATTTATAAGCATATAATTAGTATATACTTGTACATAGAGGTGTATGCTGATGTTCAACTATACACCTCGTATGTCCTTACCCGTGCACGTGAAATAATTACGACACACAAACATACGACAGACTTGTGACATAAAAGTACCGTGAAATATGACGCGTTCTTCGACAAAACGCAAGCACGCGCGTGAACTGATGGGACACAACACCGATTGCGGTAGAAACGCGAATGTCAGTCTAGTCTATATATATAATAGTTAACCATTGTGAATACTGTCTAGGTTACTATGATTACGATCAATCGTCAGAAGCATCATCACCAAGACAGATAAATACATAACCTTACCAGACGAAGTGTTACAAACAGTCGTTCACATTTGATGCACTTGTGTGCACGCATATGTTCGCCCTGCCCAGCGTGCACCTATTCTAACGCTCTCCAAGAATGGCAGTGGTCTTAAAATCCCGCAGTAAATATAGTGGCCGAAAACAGGAAGGAAGTCCTGAGAGAGAAGAGCTCAGCTAGAAGGTATGGACTGCACCGAGAGAGAAACACGAGAGTTTCGATCGATTTTCAAAGCGCTACTGACGACGGGTTCACCACGCTAGTGGTCTTCCATGAAATAATAAGCTACAGGAAAGGCCATGCCGCTAAAGAATTGGCGTAACAATATAGGTAGCTTAGTCTTTAAAAAAAAAAACTTGGAAAAGGAACTGCATTCAATGCTCAACGCGGAAATTCTATTACATTCGTAAGAGAGAGAAGGTCCTGCACGACGTGACAATGGCGTCGGCACACACGAGCAGGCACTGGGCGGGGCGTATCACTGCTACGGCGAGCACTGTACTACACTGAACCAAGATAATGCAGGAAAACGCTCACTAAAGATAATTTGAGAAGGCAATCCTGAACAGAGTTACTTTGAGAAGATGACACATAAGAAGTGCCCAAATAGATGAGCTTATCGACAAAATGCAATTACAGGTGCGAACACAAATTTCTCCATGTAGAAAACAGCGAATTGGACGAGAGAAAGGCCTGCTACAGCGCAAAGATATTCTGTGGAGAAAATTCTAAACGATGTTATTTTAAGATGACAATTTTAAATAACGATAATTGTAGAAATGATACTATACAAACAGTTTAAGAATAAAATTTCGAATACCAGTACAATAATTTATAATGAAAGTTCCAAACTGAGATCACGATTAGAATTCAAAAACACAATTCAAGAATAAATTTTTAAAACGATTATTACACAGATAAATTAGACGAAGAAAATTCTAATTGACGGAAATAGAAAATAACATTTGATATAGGAACAATTAGAGGAAGATCTCGCATAAAAGACGTCAGAACTGGGCAGGTGAAAGTTCCGGTCCCGGAATTTTCCTTCCCCCTGTTCTGCTGACAAAAATCTCGGGCTTTAATAGTGTTTATGGTACTTTCAAGCAGTCCATTGTTTAAACACACGGTGCCTGAGATCTATAAAGCTATAAAACCCGAAAATAACAAAAAACAGGAAAATCTCCAGTCACAAAAGTCCCTAATCAACATTCACCAAGTAATCTCACATAACAAAATACGTATAAAACTAATACGCTTGTAACTATCTATGTGTGTCACACCCGTCATCATTAAATATGAAGATCACAGCGGTATCTATTCTACAGCTCGACCACAGACTTGCACTCTTAAAGACCTCACCGCGAAGTGTTCGCGGGTCCTGCCTGTTAGTCCTTATCAATAACAAAAGTTGCAACGGCCCTCATGAGAGGCGCAGTGACTTTGACCGCGACCGTGCATTGCAATGAATGGTCACCGTCCACACACTAGACCCGAGTCGGGGGCACCTACGGCAGTTCCATCATCCCTTGCTAGTGATTCCAAATTATGCCCCCTGCGTGTCGAACGAGAACCGGGTCACCTCGTGCGTCGAGAAGGACCACGACTTCTTCTTGGGAAGTTGCTAAACCTGTTTACTAAACCACTCAATCGGTAAAAAAAAACATGTATGTACAGTTTGAGCGGTTTCAGTAGATATGATGAGCAGCTTTCAAGGAGTTCCAACACACAATGAGCTTGGAACAATTTCGTCAGGTTTCAATAAAGCCATTCGCCTTGACCTCCCCACCTGAGAAGCACCCTCTCCACTCATTCACCCCATAACGGTGAGCTTTAACACGTGTCCCTTACGTGCGTCACCTATAACCTATAGCTTGGAATTAGCTAGGGCACCACGTTCCCGGCCGCACTGGTGTACCGCATCATTGCGCACACCACTCTTCCTTTCCCAATAGGAGATCGAACCCAGGACCTCCAGACTAGGAGGCAAGCACACTACCACTTGTACTACAGAGCTATTTACCCATCTGCCACGTACACGCACATACCCGTCACCTACATCAGTGACGTATCCGTACACATTGGCCAGCTACACGCACACCCCCGTCACTCAGCTGGAGCAGCGGCGGCCGAACAGCTGTGCACGGCGTCCACAAAAGCAGCCACGTGGGCCGGGTCCATGTCAGGGTACATGCCGTGGCCCAGGTTGGCAATGTAGCGACGCCGGCCAAACGCGGCCACCATGCGCCGCACCCGCTCCTCGATGCTCTCCTGCTCGCCGTAAATGAGTTGAAATCACTCGCGTAGCAAGTCCACGCGTCTGTCTTTAACGGACCTTGTTCGTACTGTCAGCAGGTGCTACACGGACAAAAGTTCACGGGTTTTACCACACACATTTCGATTATTCAAAAAAAGAACAAGACGATTGAAACTCCGCGTATTTCAGACGACTCACTCGAGATACCACAGGACGAAACTCTACGGATTTTAATACATGCATTTTATTTATCTTAGAGATGCTGGGCGAAGAACGTTCACGGAGTTCACCACACACACATTTTACTTACCCAACAGAGATGCAACTGAATGTGAACACGGTGGGTCATAAAGAATTATTCCTTTCAGATACTTATCACTTTGTAACTAACGGCCGTAGAAACTTCTAAATGGTCTCATTATCACCGCCATTCAATGTACTTTCATCAGGTTAAACCATTATGCATTTAGAGGAATAGTTCAGGAACAGATAAAAAAATAAGTAAAATTCTTTTTTATCGCCATTGCACAAGGGCATTTCTACATGCACTAAAAAGTGAATAGGGGTAAGTGTTCACGCAAGGACGAGTTGACTTCTCGCCTAATACGCGTGTGCTACTAGCAAGAAGGGCTAAAATCAACACTAGGACCAGGGTGCAGCAGGTCTCCTACGCCGCTGCCCTTTGCACCAACAGACACCGCAGAGTCCCGGATGTCGAATGCAACCGGTGGTCTAAATACATGTTCCTTTGAAGGCACACGACAAAATGTAAGCGTTGCATAACGTAGACTGTACGGGTTTACACACTTGATATTATAATGATTTTTGATGGAAATTGCACTGATTTGTACACTGGAAATGACACGGGCTCATTAACGGGTTTATGAATATCAAATTAAGCGGGATCGTGTACGAGAAAAGTTACGGGTTAATAAATAGGAAATTCCACAGGTTTACACACTGCAAACAACTTTACCTTCTACTCTAGAAACTACACAGGTTTAATACTGAATTTGGGCTGAAAATTATGAAAGTTACGTACTGAACATTTTCAGGTTCAAATACAGAAATTTCACGGGTTTAAATACAGAAATCTTACGGGTTTAAATACAGAAATCTTACGGGTTTAAATGATGGAAAATTACGGGTTACCATACTGTAAATTTACGGGGTTGAGTACTGAAGAATTAGGGTAAATGCAGGTAAATACCTTGTCACCATAAAGAGCACAGGGGTCGAGGTTGCCCTGTATCGTCTTGTGAGGGCCAATGAGCTGCCGGGCGAGGACGGGGTCAACCGTCCAGTCCACCCCGATGACGTCATAGTTGGTCTGGCTCAGGGACTTGAGCGTGAAGTGACCTCCCTTCGGGAACACGACCTGGACACGCACACAGCAACGGGATTATGAACTGCTATGCGACCCCAACCGTGAATACTGTTCTAGTCCAGTTGAATTAAATGTCAAAATAACTACAATGAATCAAGTCCACCGTGTTCATGCCACAGGCGATGACGCAGGACGCGTAATTTACAGGCTAGGAGTCGCAACCACGTGTTGCTGTGGTGGAATCGCTCGTCATGCTTTAGTTCAATAACGCACCACTCGTTGCTCTCAATGTTTATAGAGAACATCACTCACGTGTTTACTTGTTATGGTCTTCGTTTCACGACGGATATCTACCCATATCAAAAATATTGAAACGGTCAATATATCTATACACACACAAGTTTCTACATGCGCAGTCCCCACCGCGTCGGCGCCTCCCGCAGTTGCTGCACAACAGCTGCCCCCTTTAACCTAGCAGCACACCCCCACACAGCGACTACATGTGAGCGCTCAGCTGTACGGCCCAGGTTTTGGGGGGATAAGTGTGTAGTTCCAGGGGTGGGTTAACAAGAACTCACACTAACGGGCCAGCTGGTACCCTATTTAATGGGTCAACTGGTACCCCATTTAATGGGTCACCTGGTACCCCATTTGATGGGTCACCTGGTACTCCATTTAATGGGTCACCTGGTACTCCATTTAATGGGTCAACTGGTACCCCATTTAATGGGTCAACTGGTACCCCATTTAACGGGTCAACAAGTACCCCATTTAACGGGCCAGCATGTATTCCCATTTAACGGGCCAACAA
>VOMN01003685.1:0-15079 GCA_014899125.1 Orchestia grillus
ATCGTCTTCCAAGCTGAAATCTATATTTCAGCAATTAGGAAACTGTTTTTTAAGTTCTTCCATTCAGGTCCTCTTCCAAAGAACCCAGTTATGCCAAGCGGTAAATATTTTTGCCCAGTTAAATAGTGCTGTTTTAAAGGTTATCTATTTTTAACATGCCTAAATGGTTAAATCCTGTTTTCAAGATCTATTAACGAATAGGACACATGAGGTACGTGCTACAGTTTACCCATTCATGGTTTTGGTTCATACATTCATTCAAACACGCAAACAACAAGCGACGCAAAAGGATTGTTTGCCGCGAGAGATAAATTCAGACTTGAATAAGTTACGGCTGAATGAATATTTATACCGACTTTAACTACCGAGCATTCAGTACCTCAAATGATCCTCACATGTTTCTATTCTTCAGGCGAAAAATTATTTTAAAATATAACTTTAATTACGTAATCTCGTAAAATTCAATTTTCGTAACTGCATCGATATGTAGAAATGACTAGCATAAATTCAAAATTGTATCCTTAACGGTTCAGAATTGTCAAGCATAATATCAACTGGTGTGCCGTAGTAGTAATATGTTTAAACGATAGAATTTTTATGACCGAAGGATATGAACGAGAAATGTTAAACATATCGATCTCAGGAATGCCCTGCGGGTTTAAGCTTCCAGTGCATGCATTTCTTGGACCAGCAATTATGTGAATGATTTTTTCTAACATTTTTTATCGACCTACCCATGCATTTACATGCCCAGATCAGAGCACGTGTGGCCGCGCACCCTCGCCTCACAATGCCAGCGAGACACTCATGCATACAAGAAATAATATAAATTATGTTTATAACTACGTATGTAAATACAAGTGATTGAAAATTCCATTCAAGCTCCAATACCAGAGAGCTAAATTTTTCCGTATGGGAGGCTGCCAATAGATGCGGGAATGGGAGAAACGGATGTAAAAGGATAATAACTCGGTGCATTTGAGGAATAATTTGCTCGTTAGTTGGTACTTGAATTACTTTCACTGACGAACGTAAATTAATTAATCAAAATGTGTTAATTTAAGTCTTATTGAATGCATGCGTATTTTAACAGAATGTCTCAAAATAAACAGTCAACATTATCCGTTTTCTTAGATCCCTTCTTACTTTACTACCTCGCCTTGTGGCGTTCCGTGACTTGTGGCATTAGCTTGACTCGGTCAACTGTGTGCTTTAAAAAATTCAGAATCGAATCTTGCATTTGCATAACTAAGTGGCGTCTTATGTCGGGCTTGTGTTCTGATATCCACGGCGTCGGCGGAATTCAGGCTCTCAACTTTCACGCGAAGCAAGTCAACCTCTTTGAAAAGTGGAGACGTTCACTGTATCATCACACCCCTGTTTTTGCACATTTTTAGTGCCTTGGTCAGCGCTTCGGCCTTGCCAACGATGTGCATTAAGAGTCTTGTGATGTAAGTCAAGATCTTAAGACTTTATCTTGCGTTTGAGGTGATCAGGTTTTGTCTGATGCTGTCTTTCCTGCGCAGGTATGCGGATGACGAGTGTGAGGGCGGGTGACACCAAAGCCAGCCCTCCTCGCTCGTAACTTTGGTACGTGAACATTTTACCCTGATAACCCACAGCCAAACTCAGCACTTCAATTAGGATGGGGCTGTGGTACTTTGTGCAGGTTTTAAATTGTCTGTTCACGACAGGTGCAAGCTTCTCAGTAGGATTAGAGATTTGTTGGATGTGATAGGAGAAACCACAAATGAGCTTGCGAGCTGGTGTTTTATCCGCGTGGTTTTAACATATCGACTCAAATTCTAGAGGACCTGAACAGGTTGTATCTATATTAGATTGTTCGGAAAGTCCTTGATGCGACTGCATTCTACAATTTCACTGCTCTTAAAACAGAAAATTGAAAAAAGGGGTCATAAATTTCTCGTGATTGCATTTTTTACACAATGCGCTTTCCGCATATTACGTTTGTCATTCATTAAAGCTTTACATACGAGCGACGAAATCCCTTGCATAACATAACCAATACTCGTTTCGTATACCTCAGTATTATACATTTACAATAAACTCACGAACTGTATTGCAAAGATGAAACTCATGCCACCGAGTGAACGCTTCAACTTCCCATTTTACATTCACTTATTGTTCCTACTCGAGAGAGATTAACCGCGGAAATCATCGTATTAATATTCTTTATATCCTGCGCCCTTTCTAATTTCGTTTGCAGTGATGCTTCACTGAATTTGCCGTCGCAAAGTAATTGCAAGTTTTACCTGCATAACAGGACTCGATCGCATCATTTACTTTTTTTGTCCGGCTGGTTGTCGCAATCGCCACAACAATCACCTCCTTTACACCGACGTTATGGTCGTTATTATTTTGAAATTACGATAATGTGACGTAGCACCGAGTTTGTCAGTGCACTGTTCAACCTTGTTTTTTCGGCTGGCCTTCTAAGAAGGCAATATTCATCGGGCCATTGTGATATGACAATGCGTTGTACATATTACTTTAACATTTGTTTTTTTTGTTGTTTAAATTCTTCGTTACATGACTTTTTTTAAAATGCCAAATGTCGTTGCGATGCGGATATGATATCGCCTCCGTCCTCTCCGATCTCAAAAAGTGCATCCGTAAAGACCGAAATGTCATGTCCTTCTTTGAGTTTGGATGTGTTGATTGTTGCGAATTTTTACTCAGATGTTACATCTGTTGCTACTTCCGTGTTGATATGCACGCTATTAATATCACTGTCAATGCACAACACATCGTACTAGTGAATATTCTGGGAAATAAACATTCGCTGAAGAATCTTTTTAACGAACATTTGCGCTGTAAGACCGGAGTTGTTTGTGCTTCATCCGTAGGGTCACGGTTTGTTTTGCAGTCGCAGTCCCAGCCGAAAGTCTGGGCTTCTTTCCGTCCTGAAAATGGAGAAAGTCATACACAAGCTTTCAACTGCTCTTCTCCTCACATTGTTCCACGCTGTTGGTGTTTGGGCCGTTGAATTTCAGCCTATTTACCTAGCGCCTCCTCGAGACAGAGTCGATTTGTAAGGGCGGCTTTCTCTTAGTTAAAGCTGCTGGACTACCCGGTCGATTACCTCTCGAACAAATGGCCAAAAATTTATTCATTTGAAGCTGTTACGCGAGATCTTTTGTTCAGTAGACTTACGTTAGAGTCCAAAAAAACGGTAACAGATCTCTGTAAAACCCAGTATTTCGCTAACATCAAGATAACAAGGAAGTACCAACGTGATGATGCAAGTGCAAAAATTTTTCTTAGGAATTTGCGAATCAAGCATGCATTTTTGAGCAGCCAGCGTGGGGTTAGGTTAGATTTCAGGTCTAGCTTCCTCACTGGCTGTCAATGGTTAGTTTCGACTTCATCGCATGCGAGGAAGTAATCATTGATTTATATAATAATGTACCTTCCAAGGATTATTACCATACCACAGCAAGTGATTAGCAAGCAAATTGAAATTCACAGTTCGAAGTATCAATATGATTTGCATATTTAATTTCATGTTTGCGTTCTTCGTAATTGAAACACCGATTGTTACTGTAGCACATGTGCAACTTATTTTGGAATGATCGGTCATTTATTTTGGTATCGATTAAATTTTATAATAAGTTAGTTCAAAGTTCAAACATGAACAAAAAACAAATAATAAAATACATTAAGGGAATCAACATTATAATTACCTGATACAGAAGACACCTGCCATCGGCCCCAGCAGAACAAATCCTTTTAAAGAAGAACCCTAAAATGTCGAAAATATTGCATACGGAATAGCATTGGCCTTTAGAGAGGAAAAATCACTAGATGCAGGGAAGCCTTACGCAAAATCTCAACATGACCAACAATTTCAACGAATTGTGTGTTTCATATTCTTATGAATTTATCAGAAAAAAATTATCCGATCTATTTAAAACTAGTGTGTTTACAGATTTATTTCAACTATATCTGATGGATTATCATATTCTAGTGGATTTATTTGATTTATTTCGTGATGATTTTTTACATATACTTTTGAAGTGATGCATTTGGAAACAGTTGAGCGAACTTTAGATACCTCCATCAAGCACGGGTCTTTATGCATTGCTTCCACTGTGAAACTCAGCTTAGAAGTACTTGTAGTTCGGCCCATGGCTACACTAATGTGCCGCCTCTTCAGGCATGCATGTATCGTGTTCCCCCACGGAAGTATTCCTCTCGCGGTGTCGAGCCTGGGGCCTCCTGACCATGGGAGGCATTGGCTAAGACCAATGAAGGCTCATTTCGAAATTCGTAATATTAATTAGTTTCATGCCCGTTTGATGAGACGAGTAGTCATTTCTTGGAGCAGCTTCACGAAGGAAAATAACTTTTCAATTTTATTGCTCATGATATTAGAGCATTACGTCGATGAGATTAAAGCGCCCGCTCTCGCCGCAAAGAGCGCCTCCCGAAGCTAGTCTCGAACAATTGCACGACGGTGGATAACTCCTCAGATTCTAAAGGGATAGCAGCAGGAATAGCAGCACCGTAATATGGGTGGACCTGTAAAACTAAAATTTGACCTAGCGTTGCGTACTAATTATTTTAATTCATGCTCAATTAATAGCGAACGCTCTTTACTCGACGGCTTACAATTTTTGAAGCCAAAAGAAAGAATTTATGTAATTTACCTCTGTGTGTACGTAGCAGAAATAGACACTTATTATCTTATATTCTACCAAACGGATGTGGTCGAAAAGCTGAATTATGCAACTTGACGCGTGATGCTTCCCCCAGCCTCGAATGTAAAGTCGAACCCAGTTACGCTCTTCGGCTCTCTTGTGTAATGTGTTTTATTAAGTGTGATTAGGTCAGACGCCTCCGATATGAACCAGACCATGGCAGACCACGTGCTGCTAGCTTTTGGGTGGGGCAGGATGATGCAATAGCTTGGCCTAGGACTGCTGGTGCTGACCTCACAAGTTAATTTTATCCCACCCACCATGGGTAAAATGATGTAAAGTTCTTGAGAAGTAGAGCCTGTGTAAAATTCTGCCTTTTTGCTAACACAATGTCAGTCTTATTCTTCTAACATTTTCTCGGTGACAAAGAATGAGATTTATTCGTTAAATTCAACTGAGCTCTTCTTACGGAAAGAAAACCTGTAGAGCTCCCTGGACTGGCTTGGGCCTGGCGCAGCCCAGAACATGGCTGCTGGGCCATGCCAGTCAGGGCCGTTTGCAGGGCGCATCACAAAACGAATTCTGAAATGCATCCAAATCGGTTGGCGAGCTAATTGCGTACAAGCCAATCTGAAAATTAAATTAAGGGTTTTATTTTTCGCATTATTTCATGAAATGGAATCACTCGCAAATGCTAGATCTTGTGGCTTAAAAGTTTGTTTCTATACCATTTCAGAGACAACGTAATTTTACGTTATTCTATGAAAACCGTCTTGTGCTTTACGAGCATAGAGTTATTTAAGTTTGAGTGTGATCTCATTATGGCTTAAGTAATGTTTTAGCCAATGTAAAGAATAAGAAATTTACCAATTTATCAACATGAAGTGCGTAGGACTTCCTGGAGAAGGTTACACTTCATTCCATTGAAGGAAAATGTCATATTCTAATTTATAAGTAGGGTCGTGTGTTTTCCTCTCTATCAATAAGTGAGTGAGACCATGTACAATTGAGAATTATTTACTTGAAAAATACATTACTAGTATAATTCAATATCTTTTGAAAACACGTTATTGACACGCCCCTGTTCAATGCAAGAAACTGCACTTACATCAAGTTTACGTGCCATTTCATCAAAATCGTGTTACATTGCGTACAGGAAAAAATAGCACTGCAATTTTTATAAAGGCCATGTCAGAGTTTTTGGTAAAAAATTTTGATTAGGAACTAACCAATTCTTCCACTGCTGGAGCCTTCGCAGTACAGTAGATGGCTGATGTGTTGATAGAACGCACTCAAGCACGTTATATTATTATTTAAAACAAACTTTATTGTTTTTGTCTGAAAAGCTAGTGGGCACCAATTCACTGTATACCGCTCTATACAGTCGCTCCACCCATTAAAAACGACGTGACGTGCTACATTTTTTCCTTAAAATGAGTGGCATTTCCCTAACTGAAATGGACGTAACCTCCCTCCCCAATGATTTTAAGGACACTGAGCGTAACCCCAAGCATAAACAAGTTCATTCACTACGGTCTTCCATTGTATTAAATAACGCGGCACCTTACCCAGTCTAACTTTTCCTCCGCAGCATGAGTGTACACGCCCTGTTCAATATAATATAAAGATGCAATAATCAGTAGAATATGGGCCAATTTTTTCACCTAGAGTCTAAAAAAATGAATACATTTGAGCATAGAAAACGAAACGAAAGAACCCAGTTTAGTGCGCTGATACACTTTATTTTCTGCTTGGACGATACATATTAAACAACAAGGAAGTATCTTGCGTGAATTCAGGAGTGGCTGCTCCAGAAAAGGGGCCCTCAAATTACTGTCAACTCTTACCTTGAGGCGTTCATCTATAATCATCTATTATCTTGGCGTCCGAGCTTTCGCTATCTTCAAAGCCTTTTGATGAGGCGGCAAGAGTTTGATTGGGAAGCGCTCGTACGGTTGATCGTTTCCTTAAAAACATCATTTAGATCTTAAGTTTAGTTCTATGTACTCCAAGCTAGGAGTCCAGAAAACATTGAAAGCACACTCTGCAGCTAATATTCCAGAGTTCATGCGAAATATATTTTTATGTTTCACATGTGTTGTGTTATCGAATCAAAAAAGAAACTGTAAGAGCACACTACGCAATGTTCTTTCGTTAAATTTTCCATGTCAAATTGTATTCATGTTTTTCAGAGAGTCTGAGAATAAATAACTAATAATCGAGTGTTTTTTTGCATGAATATATTCTATTTATTAGGAGGTGTACACTCAACGTTAAGGGAACGGTTGCGTGCAGATGTGATCCTGCACATAATATGAGAGGGAGAGATTCAAGTACAGGAGCTAGCGGCGCATGAACCTTCGTTTAAGGGATAAATGAGAGAGAACTGAAAACCTTTCCGTTCTGAGGTAAACTCCACTCGTGAAACGGGTAATCTCTTCTGATCTTGTGCAAAAATGCACAAGTGCTTTATTATTACAACTAATGTTTTGTTAAGAGGGTGTTGCAGACTCTGAATGGATAAAATGTTTGCTCTCATAGGGGTAGGCAGAGGTCGTGTCGTCCCTAAGGTTATGTTCCTATTGTACAATACAGCCAGTAAAAATAAAAAATAAAACCGTATTCCGAGTCAGAACAGGCCAGCGATGTTATCTGATGCTCATTTCTCACTATAGCTTTCTTGTGTTGGACATACTCGATTGTGAGGACCTTTGTTGTTTATTAATGAAGCAACACGGTGATCCGAGCGTGGTGTTCTTTTATCTCGACATAAAAAATTCGTGAGTTAATGTGGGTCAGAATTTGTAGGTTTATATCTGCACGAATATAGCTTCTAGTTTTTGAAAGGAATGCTGTTGTAAATAGAAAGTGAGCTGCATAAGCCCGGACCATGCTTAATAGGACCGCAGCAACATAAAAGTCAAGTTTTGACAGTATCTTGTGACCTTCCACCCCTACGACCAGATGTCCACTTCTTTTTGCGTGTTTATTTACAGCCATTGCTGTTGGAGTCAATGTTTGGTACTTAACATCTTCATTAAAGAGAGTGTGAGCGTGTTTAACACACCGACTTTGAGACGGTCAACAGGCTTCGCTATTTACGGAGAAAGTTCGACCGTAAACTCGACTACAACGACTGCATGAGCTGGGAGGCTACTATCAATTTTCATCGATTTTATCGTTGAACATCGCCTTTATCTGAACTCGAGCTGAAAATTTATTTCTTGATTCCAGACTGATGTGTGAAATCAAGCTTTAAAAATTTTTATTTAGCAATTTCACGCGCTGCAGCTTCTACCCGTCCAAACATTTTTAGTGCATGCCTTGAACTTTCTTTCTGGACTATAAAAGTCCAGTGCTCGTCCAGGGCAACCAACACAATTAGAAGTCTGTGAGTACTAACTGAAGTGAAATTAGAATACTAATTTTATCCAATGAGGAGCACTATATATGCGATGCAAAAATGAATACAGTGTAGAGAGCTCAGCGAAAAAATAGTTTTTCACCATTTTTGCTAGAAGCCTGCATAAAAATATTTGCATAGATATTAACCACGCTACCAAAGTAAATGAGCGTATTTTGTAAATAACTAATTTTATGATACAACTTTCTAGAACGTTATTAACCTACGACTACTGCAACGGAATTTAGTCAAAATTGTACACTGATCAAGTAAGAGGTCCATTTGAAATCCTTACAAATTTACCAGAGTGAAGAAATGCCTATCCAGAAACCATGGTCAATTCTTGTGTATATAATAAAAGAAAAATCGAATCTGTGAAAGAAAGTGTTATCCTGGAGTGAATTTAAAGTATGAAATCATACGTTTGCATAAGTATAAATAAACTTAATAGATTTAATTAACTTAAAAGCTTCAAAATATTAAATTAACTTTAAAATTTGTTGTTTGTGAGAAAAAAATCTCCATTCGGACTGATCGATTGTGCCAGCATAACTTGGAAAAAAAATTTCGACACCAAGGAGATAGAATGATGACGTAATTTCAAGAAGGTAATGTTATCACTTACTAAGTTCTCAAGATCAGAACTTAACACGTTTGCTTCAGATTAGAAAGCAGTATTTTGTTTGCATACTTTATGTCTGAAAATCAGTAAGCTAATGTACACTTACGAAAGCGAATGCCTTCAGTTCAATGTTAAACTATATCAGCTATTTTATATATTCAAAAGCGTATTTTTAAGATTTAAAACGACCATTTTAATTCAACGAAAGCGCTTCAGTATTTTACCATTTTAAGACTATTTTAACCAATTTAGTTCGACGAATGAATATAGTTTTTATACCACATATAGAGTTGCTTTGCCAATTTTAGTTTATGAATACATAGCTCTTCTCTCTTGTTGAAAATTATGTTTGTTATATTAGGTCGAGGAAAATTCGAAACTAGGTCTCAATATCGCGGAGGTGTCTCAACTACAAAAATGCGGTGACAAAATTAGGGGTCAAAAGTATTTGTCATTTTTTATGAAACGAATCACGAACGATAGAAATTGTCTCGTTTAGTGTGAAGCTAAGCTTACACTAAAATATCATTCATCTCAATTCACGGAGTTTTAACTATTTTACTTAGAGTGATGTTGGAAAGCTGTGACCCTAATCAATATACCCGTAATGAAGCAGTCTGGTACTCTACTCTGCAAACAAAGGTTTTTAGTTGAAACACGACTTCGTTAATGTTTGAGTTAAAGTTTGAGTTGTATTGCCCTCAGTTGTAAATCCAGTCCTCGTGAGAACAGGCAATGCCTTCATCTGCGTCAGAAGATCGGCTACATCTTTACGAATTCTTTCTGAACGCCAGGCGCTCTCTGTCTCGTATCTTTAAATGTAGGTTTCTTAGAAGGTCAATGCAGTCCAATTGCTGCGACCGAACTGTTGGGCTGCGGTGTAGTTGACCTGAAGTACTCACTTCTCGCTGTGCAGGCCACGCAGACCTGGCAATTGACTGTATTTTTCTGCTACATTACCTAACAATTCGGCACCCATCTCTAACCTGAGGTCAAGTTTTGCAGTCAACTCTCATCGATAGGGCTACTCGTTAAGTAAAGGATGCTCTGCAAAAAAGCTTTACCTGCTAACTCTGAAATTTTTTCAACAGAAATCTGAGCATGTCATGAAACATTTGTATTTAAATGATTCCAGGGAATGAAACTTGGTGTTAGCTTTGTTTGTTTATCTTTTCGAATGGGGATAACGATCAAGTTCATATGCTTGTGTGATATATGGAGGCAGCAATCCGTTTCGACAGTTGCAAATGATTGTACGAGCTCGTAAAGCTAGTAAATCATGATGTTGTGCAGTTTGGAGTCGGCTGCACACTTCCCATCATGGAGTCCTCTTTTCATCAAGTTCGAAATAAGGTACCATATTATGAAATTTAGGTGCTTTCATTCGATCAGTCCGAAATGAATGCTCACGCTCAAAATAACTTTTCGGCAAAAATGGTTATTCTGTTTCCGGCTCATAGTGTCTACTGTTCATGACACGCAAAACAATTACATCCATTATAGAAATAGTGATATTCCTGATCAGGTCTAGGTAAATATATCAAGTGATTGCCATCGTTGGTGGTCTACCCAGATAAGCTAGGGGTACGATCCGTTCGCTTTCTTGCCAAGATGCTTGTAGATATAACTGCTTGAACTTATTCTCATTCTTCCCTAAAATACACAAAATAGCAACACTTTGACGTGCCTGCAGTCTCAATTCTAAAGGTCTGGAGACAGGTCGAAGCCGTTAAACGTTAAGTCGTATTTTTACACCCCTCTATTACTGATGCATTGATCGCTTGCTCGATACCTGAAGCGGGCGGTCCCGCACCTACGATTCTGCACAAGATACACCTCGGCAACACCGGATAAAGAACTGATAGGGAAGCTGTTGAGTGCCCTTCTCTCCTGATACTGATGCTCGCTCCACGCCAGTGCATGCCTGTTATTTTCGCTGAGTTTGTCAGTCAGTCATTGTGGGAGCGTATCTCGCTTCATCAAGAGACTTTGCACGAGAAGAAAACGATGCGTGTTCAGTATTAGTCACTAATAATACTTCACTTGCGTTATCGTATCACAATTTGGCGCTAGAAAATTGTGTCTCATTCTGAGAAATTAGCTTTAACGGCCTCGTGAGGCACTCAGTCTTTCTTGTTGATAAACATCAAATGAGCGTTTACAATTACTGCGTCAATTTTAGTAGAAGTTTGTGAATTGTATCGTTTAAGAAATGCTGTTTCAAGGCGTTCATTTCGCTTGCCAGCGGCGAGCAAATGTTACCTGATTAATGGTGTATTGCACCCTAGAACAATTGTTTTGGTTTTGTTTAAAGCAGTAATTCCCTTTTTCTTCTTAACTAATCAAAATAGAAAACAATAATTTGTATGCATTAGCTTTGTGTTTGGGGTCAGGTCAGTGAGTTTTCAAATATTTCTGGCTTTAACATGGTGCCCGTAATAAATGGAATTTAAATATTATATAAAAGCAAAACTCCAAAAGAATAACTGGGATTTTCTATTGTATGGCAGTACGAAGACTTAGGAAGTAACACTTTCGTTCTTACCAGGGAACCAAAACCCCACAACGTACGTACACGTGCGTAGTGCTGTCGGTACAATTAATGGTTGGTCTCCTTTTCTGTTTACCGTGCGGTGGACGCATGGACGTCTGGTGGAGGGCGAGTCGAGCGCGATGAACATTTTTTAATTCAATGTATTTGGTAGCATGAACTCCCATTTCAATGCATATTTTGTTCAAGACTTGTAAGCATACTTTTAAAAAATTGTAATGTATGATAATAGGTATTTATGATGCAGAATGCAGTTAATTAAAAGAGGTAGATTCTTTTTGACTCGCTCTGTGTATACTTGGAGAGCTCTACAGTGTTCGTTGGCCTCACAGAAATTCTATGTATACTTCCGTGTGTGACTGTCTCCTATATGTGTCCTGAACGATAAGCTCATTGTTTTTTGAGAAATTTATGTGCAAAATATAAATGCTCAGTCTATTTTTATTTTTCACTGTATGCGAACTAGTTTCCTAAGCTTAAATTCCTCACAGACTGCTTCTATTAAACAGATAAATTAAAATCGAAAAATTTTGGGAACACAATTTACTTCATTCATTTTTCCTGTCAGTCCAACCCAGAAGGGGCTTCAGCAAACCTCTCAGTCATTTACACATGAATTTATACAGAAGGGTACTCCTGGCCGCTGAAATTCAGACATCCAGGTAAGCAATTCGTTATCATTTGCTTACTTTCTTCGACGAGGAAATTTTTCCGAACACCTGGGAGACTCCTGGCGTATCAATCACCAGAGGCTTTAATGATTGGCCATCACGGTTGAGTTTGATTTATAAACCAGGGTCGTGGGTATTGGCTGATCGGCAAGATAGCTTTTGCATTGCCATATGCATGGAAAGCGATGGCTGATCATCAAGAAAAGTTATGGCTCATGATCAAGGAAAGGATCAGGGCCGTAGCGAAATGTACTGCCTGTTCAGCCGTCGTTCAAGTCGGCGTGCGCTGGGAAATGTTAGAGGGTGTGATGATGGGTCATCGAACCAGGCTGCAGAAATTTGAAATTCAATTGGATAAAATATTATGACATTCATTAACAAACCGGAATGGAAGTTTCATTGCAGTAGATCTTTTCTTCCTCTTCCTTCTTAATTTGCTTCCTAACCTTGTTCATAGAATCCCCATCCTCCCAAGTCTATACTAAATGGTCCCTTCTCTTTCGGTGCGAAATAGTCTGTGTTACTTAAGCGCTGCTCTCTTTATTATTACGACTACTTGTGCTGCTACTTCACTGCAATAGTTATCTTTAGGTGTTTCTTCACGTAAGAGATGCAGAATGGTTTGGAAACATTGTTTTCTCTCTTTTCTACCTTGAAATTTGATGCAGTGTTTATCTGACCGACCGTGGGAGTGAGATTGGCCCATCCCACGATGGTTACTGCAAACATTTCCTTCTCAAAAGTATTTTGAGGTCGAAGGTACTTCTTAATTTTTGACGACGATTTGAGAGGTAGTCTTTACGACACAGTAGTAATGTTTCTAAAGGCACGAAGCCTAGTCGCTGAAATAAAAACAGGCCTGTTCGTGTAAAAATACCGAGTAGGGGTAAGGTCAAATCTCATATGAAGAAAAAAAACTCACTAAAAATTGAAATTGAAATCAACGACAACGATGGATTCTATATCGGCCTATCTTTCGTGTTATCTTTGAGTCGGTTCTTGAAATGATAGAAAGCATGTTCGAGGTAAATTCTAACGGGGCTTTTCTCGGACCACGAAACAGGTATAGCTGTGTAACCGTGTAATTACTGCATCTGTGGTACTCCACAGCTGACAGTTGGTTCAAAAATGATGGTGCCGAGAAATTAGAAGAAACTCAACTCGAAGAAATCTAAATTCCCATCTTAAAATTTGTTTCTGGTTCCACACTAGGATAAACTGATGAACTCGTTCAAAACCTCAAAATCTGGAGATCTTTTAATGAAACGAGAGAACGGACATTGATAATTGAACCTTTAGATAACGATCTCTACTTAACCCGGAGCCTGAACCTTGTATCATATCTGATACAGTTCCCAAAATTTTTATACCTGGTCCTACTATCAGAATGACCAAAATTTCTCCCTATTTAAAGTGAAAAAATTGGTGTAGAGAAGGGTTAATTTGAATTGTTCCTGGTGGTCCGGGTACTGACGAGCTGTTTCACGCTAGAGGATGTACTCGCTTTTTCAAAAGGTGATAGGACTGCCTCTTTACGATCGGGTGATTATTTCGAGTTTCAAGGTCCCTTTCCCTCCGAAGTTATCACTTTAAATTCGACTCAAGCTTATAGAATAAAAATTTTCATTATATATCAGTTGTAGTTGAAATAAGTTTAGATTTTTTTCTGGAGGTATGAAGGTTTAAAAAGCTTATGGAACTCTAGATAATTCACTATTCAGTTTTTAGAAAATTGTTAACTGTACGGAACGTTAGGATACTACGGAGCTTAAAACCAAAATTTGTAATGTTATGTTTTCGAGATTCATAACATGTAACTTTTACTGATGCCAAGAACCTACGTCAGCAGCGACGTATTCGTTAGCAGACAAATTGATACGATAAACCCACCTTACCAAACGATTATGTTATGGAATCCCCTCTCGGGGCATAGGATAGGCCGTAGGCGATAGAGTTAGGTNCCATTTTTTTAAAGAGCGTGGGAGGAAGGGGGTATAGATAGAAAGGGAGGGTATCACTAGTCACTAACAAAACATTTAAGAGCAGCTAGGCTAGGCTATAGAAATAAAAGCGTCGCAATTCACTAATTCGAAATTGATATCATTATAGCCCATGAAAACTATGTGGTTGAGATATTACAACTAAATAGAGCTGAAATAATACACCGACGGCACTCCCCGTCTTGAGGGAGCCCTAAATATAGAGTGGTTACCCATGTACCGTTTTGGAGGGTGGGGCCGAGGCCCCGCCGGTCCCCCTCCTGGATCCACCACTGGAACCTCAGCCCTAATTAGGCCTTCGGGATTTCGATCTTTCGTGCTTGTTTGCTTCTTTCATTTTTGAGACTCCTCACATTATTTTTTTCTCTTCTTCCTCTTCCTTCTTAACTTGCCGTTTCCTTGCGCTGGGAATTCTGCGTGGGAACACACCTGTGCACAGGTTCTCCATTCCCGACAGTCCATGCTAAATTGGCGTTTCTTTTCGTTCTCTTGGGATCACCTTTGATGTGGATAGGGAACTATAAATAATTAGCTAATAATAATAAAAATGAAAATATTATATACTAGAATGAGGAAATGTTTTATACCATATTATCCTCGTCAACAAACACTTGTTACGACCTTGCCATCGGCTAATAAGTTAAACACCGGCTCCAGTTCATTTAGTTCATCTTTAATGAGAATCAACGCCGTACTGATGTTAATGTTGCTGTTGTTTCGTTGTACGTCACTATTTGAATTACTCTAACTTAGTTGATACGCAGCGGCCTCCGCGTTTTGTTTTTGCAACACCTTATAATTACGACTATCATTGGTGCGAAAAAATCAGTCGGTTGTAAAACTACACATTGATTCCATTCATAATCTCGCGAGAAGTTTCCGTTTTCTTTCTAAATGTTCGCTACTCCTCCTCAGTGAACCTTCACTTATGAAAACACACAAAAAAATACATGCGATCCTTGAAATTTGATATGATCCCCTCAGTAGGTAAATAGAAACAACTGTAGAAGGTAAAAGAGCACATGGGAGAGTTTACTGTTAGAGAGCAATGCTAAGAATGCGGGTTTTGGGTTTAATTAGGAGCTTATGATAATGCCTGTTTACGAATTCTCCCTCTGCCGTTAACGAGGTAAGCTCAAAGTGCGGGGGACTGATATGGACCTGGACGGTG
>VOMN01003692.1:0-11752 GCA_014899125.1 Orchestia grillus
TCCAGAAAATTTAAATTATTTTTGTCGCTTCCTCCGATCGAATTGTTTGGGTGCTTGCAATTCTAATAATTCAAAAATCGTCACGTGAAATGTGGGATTGAAAATCAAAAAAGTATCATCTGGGTAAGGTCCATATAAAATTACCATTATATGGGTGTAGTTCAAGACTTACCTTCTCATGATGGTAAACGAAAATATTAACAAAAGTAGGTACTAGAGCAATGTCAATCCCTAATCCTTTTTCTCCTTAAAAAGAACCATGACGATAAAAAAAAGTGTTTTGGAAGCAATGTGAAAAGATTTAAAATGTTTTCTACCTAAGACAATGGCAAGCGCGGACGGATCAGGAAAAAAAGAATTAAGACAGATGTTAACCGCCTCAATTAAATGTACACAAGTGAAAAGGTTCTCGATGTCAAGCGATGCCAGATAAAAAACTATTAGCATTCTATTTACTACGAACACATCGCGAAAGTGCATGGAACTTAACACAGTATTTCATTAGTGGTTAAATTGCTACGAATAGGGACAGGGTTTTGTGAAAGCTAGCTTTTCTTTCCTTTTGTGCCCGCTAAAATAGGCATAAAAGGAAATGCAGTCGCAAAGTTTAGTTTGTGGATTTCGGATAATCCATAAACAGGCTACACTCTCAAGCATGCTCCACACACTGAAGTGTATGGGGCTTTAATTTGATGAAGAAAAAGGCCACAACTCCTTGGACCAGAAACCAGCCATATCGTCCCTACACCAATTTTGAACTAGTTTGGCCGTATGGGAGGTACCTTCATCATGTTGAAGAGTAATTTCAGATTCACCAAATATTGTATGGATTCACAATCAAATTGTTCTTCTTTATGTTCGAATGCGAGTGCTGGCCTATCTTCACCCTGCAACGATGAATACGAGTGGAGTTTTCTGCCCTGTCGAGGTCACACTATACAAAACCATTATAAAAGACGGTTTTTGACGTTGAAAGGACAGACGCATTTTCACGATAAGGTTTTGCTTAGTTTTTGCGCATACACGGTAATTTTGGTCGTTGTGGATTGCCTGCACAGTGCACAACTTTTCGTCAGTACCCAACACTGGAGACTGAATGCCATAACCCATTTTTTCTATAGAAGCTTTGCTCGACTCAACATTTTTGCCTTTGTGTGTTCATACAGTAGTTGAGCTTTACTTTTTTTGAAAAGTGATAGGTTTAAATCCTTCTTCGATTCATTTCACAAGGTACCATAGGTGACAGAAGCTACTAAAAAAACTTCCTAATGCTTCTTCTTAAGCCCTTTCGAATTTTTTTGTGTTTTTAATCAGTTCGGTTGTTCTGACAGATTCAGAATACTTATTGCTATCGTTAAGTGCGATCTTATCTTTCTGCAGCGTTTCAAGACCTCATAAACGCCTGACCTGCTCACACGAGGCCTGAGAAGTCAAAAATTTCTCCTAATTTCCTTCCTGTCTTAAGCAGTTCGCTGACATCTTTGTTAATGTCGCTCATAATAACTCAAGATGGAAAATAAAGTTCTGAAAAAAAGTATGTTCATTATACGTAATACTATGGTAATGTTTAGTTAATAATTCTTAAAAAGTCTCTATTTATTATATTGTTCAATGATATTGCAGAAAGCGTCTACATTTGCGCTTGGAAAGCGCTCGCTCACCTTCCCTAAGCTCAAATCCTCCCCTAACAAGCTACCAAGTGCGCATCCTCTGGAAATAGTTGACTGTTGCGTTGAGCCGTTAACTGATGCGTATTTTAAAATTTATTTCTATTTTAGCTACTACAAATTTTAGGTTTACCGTTTTCAATTAATTCTCATGATTACTTTTTTTTTGCTTCCAGATTTTGTTGAAAATGAGGTGTAAGCTTAAAACGTTTAGATAAAAGGATTTTAATATTCCTTAGCTATCAACTTATTCCTATCAACTTAGCTATCAAATTACTACAATAGGTATTCAATTCAGTCACTTTGTGACATAGTGTTTGTAAATGAATTCAGCTTTTCATGACGACGCCGGTGAAAAGAGAAGTACTTCCTGGCTTTGCATTTTCATGTGGGCGGCTGATGAAATGCTTTCCTGTTGTTACTATTGTGCGGAGGTTGGAAATTGTTGAAGTTCTCAAAGTCGATGTTCTTAAAACTATCGAAGTTCTCGATGTACGATAACAGTGCTAGTGCTTCAATTTGGAAGCATAAATTGCACATTGAGAGTTATTTTTCAATAACAACCAGCTGTTAAAAATACATTATACATACGAGTATAGTGCACTTGTATGGCGCCGTGTTTGCTACGATGTGGATGCTGTGATACTGATGAAATTCACTGCACCGTTGTCGTGGTTTTTCATCTTTTTAAAGCATTTCCATGGGGCTTTGAAAATGAATGATTGAAAGTACCTCTTTTAAGGACAAAAAAAAATTCTCTTACGTATTGTACAGTAAACAATTTGTGTACCTCTAAATAGGGGCCTGTCATCAAGGTGTTTATCGTACTGGCGTGTAATTTACTCTATAGTATATTGTCGGTGTGATTTGCCTTTTGGTTTACTAGATAGAAAAGTGCGGTAGTTCAATAGTCATTGCCATCGGGTATCGCCTTTTGTAGGTCGCAGTCACGTGAGGAATAGGTCTTAAGTAGCACAATGATGACAGTGCGTGTTTCATTAAAATTTGAAATAACTGTTCCTAATTACCTAGTAGAAAAAACTTAAAACCAATTCAAATCTTGTTAATTGTGCAAAAATTCTTCTGACAATCCCCGCACATCAATGAAGGACTTGGACATCAAAGGACATCAGTTTTCTGCAAAGGGACTTTGCGCCGTCAAATCGATGGTATAACGATCGTAATCAACTCAGGACGTAAACATCTCGGCGTGACTCTTATGTCTTTTTCTGCGTTGTCTATTTTTGTCGTCAGAAGCTGTGTGAACTGTCGGGAAATTAATATTGACCCGCTGCGTAGGAGGCCCTGTATTGAATGAGGTAAGTCATATGAATTAAAAGAGAGGTGTACACATGGATCGACCCAGAGCAACTGGTACAAGAACTCCCTATTTCGACTAAGAAAGGTCAAATGATTTGGAAGAGAGGTATATATATGGACCTCGTGTGAGTGGTACAAGAATTCCCTTATTTTTGCTCTGAAAGGTCATATGAATTGGAAGAGACGTGTATGCATGGAAGGACTTTGTACGAGTGGTGCAAGATTACTATTTTTGACTGTGAAAGGTTACATGAACTTGTAGGAGCCGTTTGTATATATGGATCTGATTTGATAGCAAGAACGAGCTAAATGATACTTGATAACAGCAAAAGTTCAATTATTCTTGAAATTTATTTCCGTCTAACTTGAAGTTTTTTCTGCTTAACAATATTTTCTAAAATACATAACAATTGAAAAATTCGAAACAAGTACACTAGAGTGAATATCAGAGACCTGCATTATTCATGCAAAGCGCTGGCATTTTTTTTGTGACAATGATAATTTCAGGAATGAATTTAAGCTTAAGTATATCGAAGTTTTTATAGTAAAATACTTGGTAATTATGTTAATTTTTTGTGTTCTAAAGCACCCGTACATTAACAGACTTTTTAACATTTAAAATTGAAGACGAGTTTTTAAATCAAGAGTTTTCTATTTTCAAAGGAAAATGCGGCAGAAATTAATTGCATGCCATTTATTTAGCTAAAAGAATGTCACTGAAGTTGATTTGTCAGTTTTTTCACATGTTTCATAAATCGTTCTGATCTTCAGTAGCTAGAAAGAAACGAATGCGCCAAGCAAGAGAGTTCTACCAAAAAATGATCACGTCAATAAATCACTCATCAGAGGTATTCCAACCGTGATGAATCGCCTACAGCTAAGAAAATCATGATTTATCTGGTCAGCGTAGATTTGCCACAAGAAAACAGCCAATTTACTAAAATGGTTTTACGAGAACGAACGTGGTGATTTAAAACACTCTTAGCTTGAACTTCAAAATGTGAATTGGTCACTGGAAATTTATGATATTAAGATGCATATTCAGCGCTTCATTGAGAGATATTGCGGCTGAATTGAATTTGGTCTTCGCGATTTTAGTAATATTATGATTCAATTATTTAAATACTACATGAAACTCATATAGCTCTTAAGAAACTAACAAAACAGCACTAACGAAGAATACCAGCACCCCTAAACCTCAACTGGAATCTGTCTGAAATTTTCCGCTCTAATCGAAAATCAGAAAGAAGGCAATTTGATTAGACACATTGTACCGTTTGTCGGCTCTCACACCTATTATACTTCGAAGCTACTCGCGATGGTTTTGCCTCCAATTACAAACTTATCTCCAGGAAAATTGGAAAACACTGCGGATGCGAAATAAGCATTGGAAAGCATTTTTATTCCTGGAGATTTATTTGCTCCTCTTATTCGATGTAAAATCACTATTCGCTTCTATTCTTCAGTACCTAGCAATTTCATGCGTTGGACCTCTACCACAGGCCCATCAAGATCTTATAGGTTGAACGTGAAGCGTAAAATCTGATAATATCCTAAATTTGTTGAAGCTCTGCATTGATGCCGGCTTTTTCTAATGCCACAAGACTTTCGACAAATAAAATTAAGAAACTCCGCTGGGCTCTCAAGTGTCCGCAGTGTTAGCGGAAATTGTAATGCGACATTTCGCAAAATTAATTTTGAGCAATGAAAAAGTTCCCTGCTGTCCTCTTCTCTGAAATAAGTTCGTAGATGACGTTATCAGTATTATTTCCTCCACCGCTGTCCTGGCATCCATAAATTATATTAATAGTATAAGTCAACATATCAAATATACTTACAAAATTGAATAAAATGGCAATCTAACACATTAACTTCCTGCTCAATTGGTAACCCAATGAATCATCGAACTTCAAAATTGACCGCCAACCCACGAATTCAAATAACTGTTTAATTAAGTACGGCAGCTACCCCCCAGAACCACAGAGCGAGCGTTTGTAAAACATTTGACCGACACTCCGAACAAACAGAAGGAAATCTGGCCGGAGAATAACACTAATTCGCCGCATCTTGATCGAGAATGGGTAAATAGGTTTATTAATCAAAGAACGAATAGAAGCTAGAGGAACAGTTATTAGGAAAAAATATCAATAAAATGCATTGCCGCTCCATACGTTCATGATACCTCCGTAAAAAGAAAGATACAAAATCGCTTATTCCGATCTCATTCACATACAGAGCATAGCACATCGGGTTTTCAATCGGTAAAATTACAACCTTAAAACTAAAATTTGAAAGTCAAGGGACACTTAGAAGAAGTAATTTAAATTTTGAGACGCATTAAGACCTAGCTTGTGAGCTAACCAATGATTACATTTCATAAGATACTAAACAGCAACAACAAAAATATAAAATTGAGTCGCAAATAAGGTAGTGAACGAATTATAATGTAGAGACCGTAATAGTGTTTATATTGGTAACATTCGAAGATAACTTTCTGACATAAAAAATGACCAGCCAAAAACAATACATAGAATGTTCAAATGGTTTGGGTAAACAGTCATGTGTAAGAAAATAATTATTAGTTCAACTTTAATCAACCGAAGATTTTAAGTATTGAAGAAAGAACTAAATTCTGCCCATTTTTGGAAGCATTCCATTCATTTTGTCACCAAATTTGATTAACCAACGCATTCTATTCCCATAAGCTCATCTTCACATTCTCCAATAATTTAAAAATTATTATATCATAATTTTTCTGGGTTTGAAACTTCAATGCAGTTTTCTTGCTCATAGGGCTTGCGTTTGTAAATTTCATTCCCCTGATGACGAGCATTGTTTAACTGCTCGAAAACTAAAGACAAATAAATTTCAGCGCAGAAGAAATTCTTAAAAATTACCCAGTATATGTAGAAGTATATGCAGAATTTGAATTTCGCAGATTAATAGGAACTTCGAACAAGTTACTGCAAAGCGGTATCTAAATTACGCATATCAAGAGTATATTTCAGCATCTTGTATTAGTGTACTTCTAATGACAATATCCTGAGGGGCAACGAAGCATAGATAAACCCAGTCTAACTTTTCCAGCTGACCATCTATATTTTTCAAGTATTTTGTCTACCGAAGAATTTTTATAAACTGTTTCAAAGTTATCGATGAGGTGGCGAAAAAGTTGGACCGGAGAGGTGGGGTCTCCTAGGCATCGGTCCTGTAACTCAAACCTCCGAAATACGTGGTGAAATTATGCTGACGCTGGCGGATATTGTCTTGCTCCGGGTAGCAGAGGGGTACAGGACAGGGGAAATAGGAGCTCGTCATTCTGAATAAAAAATCTCGCCTGAAGTGAGATCTGCGTGAAGTAGTAATTTTATTATTAGTAGTAGTAAAATTAGTAGGAGTATTAAGCAGTGGGTGAAGGTTCATATCGCAAAGAACGAAATGAAATACTGACACTTTGATGCTATGGTACTCATGTTTTCAGCCTCAAAAACGAACATTAATATGTAATTATAAATTCCCAGACTGTGGCGCGAGTCCCAGACTGTGGTCCGAGTCAATTTCAAGATTCACTAAAGTTTCATGTTTCGCGTCCGAGCAAACAGCTTCGAGTTGCACACTACAAAGCTGGAGCGTTTAGTGCGCAGGGAACGGCAGCTCACGTTTGGATTTAGCAAGGTAACTTCGCCGTGAACTGCTGCGATGCTCTCAGCGACCCTGGCCCTGTCCACTGCGGCCTCCACGCCTTGTATTGAAAAGAATGGCATGCTGGGCCGTGTCGACTGGGATCCCCAGGGCATCCTTCACATCTGTAAGCCAGGGTCAGTAACTTTGCTGCTATAGAAAGACTCCTCCCTCTCTGTCCGTCAATATCAAATAACTCGGCGAGTTTCCAGGTCTCAAAGCCGCGAGTTCCTTTGACGTTTTGCCGTTTTTGGATTCTAAATCGGAATTTAAAGAAATTTTTCCGTCTACTCGGTTCATAAATGGAGGTACAATGTTGTTAAAAAAATTGAACCTATATATTTTAAGAATATATTGTGAAAACAAATGATATTAAGGATTTCTCTCCCGTTAAGCAAATGCAATGAATACTGTTCAGTTCTCCTGATTATTACCGTCTTATTATGTATGAAATCCCCATTTTAAAGAACTGGGAGAAAAAAAAACATATTGAAGAAACCAAACACAGGCTTCAGGATTAAGGTTGTCAAATAAGACTAGCAAGGATCTTCATCTTTTTCAGAAAGGAAAAGTAGGAATATCATTGGCCACAGTCAAGCGACTTGACTTCAATTACGAAAAAAAAAGATTTTATTTCTTGGAAACCAAGACCTGGTCGCCCTATAGCCGCCGTAGGCAAGGATGAGCACATGCTAAAAATTATTTTGAAAGATCGGAAGAAAACCTGTGCGGATCACTCGAAAGAATTCAAACTGCAAATGGGAGCGCATCGAGAAATGCGACAGGAAGATGAATGGGAAAATTTTAAATCATTTCAAAAAAGTATGTCAATAAACAAAGAGAAAAACATCAAAGATAGAAAGATATTTGCTTTACTCTATAGCACGAACGATTCCAAGTGGTTTGAAAAAGTCGTATGGACTGATGAATCCCGATTTTATTTTCCTAGTGATGCTCCTGAGAGCTGCATTAGAAAATCAGGCGAAAGATTTCTGCTAATTTGCATCAAAACAGTGAAGCATGGGTATGGAGGGTCAATAATGTGAAGATTGTTCTGTGCTGCAATTCAGCAACGTGAAAATCAACGTGAATTCAATTCCATACCAATGATATTTATTTATTGCTCTGCTCCTTTCGTATTTGTTAAACTATTTATTGGCTTTATACATGTTGTATAATGTTCATTTCTTTCAAGAAATGGTAAAAATTAGCTTAGCTCAGCTATTTTGAGCTCGAGTATACATACTTTGCTGCTGATGCAGCAGAGGTTACATGTCTATTCCCGTTTTTAAATGCATTTTTAGAAAGAAATGAATTTCTTGAGTGACGTGACGTGCCAGATTCGTTGATTATAGGTTTTACAACACGCAGTAACTATTTAAATATTTTGAAGAGCAATCAATTTGTTCCATCATTTTCTAAGCTTATAACCTGCGCAGGCCATCCGTGCACAAAATGTCATAATTATCGCACAGTTCGCAATGTCTGTTTAACCATACCATTATTTGCGTCTCTTTAACTACTCTTTCAACAACGTACTGTGCTGACACAAAATTTTGTTGTCAGCCTCTAGTATGAAAAGAGGTGGAAGTCAATCTCATAGCGTATTACGTTACCTTGGCAAATAATAAACCCAGAGGATTATTTAAGGTTATCGTATTCTTCCCTGCAAAATCCAGCAGTTCCACCAGAAATAATCTCCCGACATGAAGGAGAGATTTCGCACCTCTCTCGACGCTTCCTTCCAAGCATGACAAACGTCCAGCTCCGCAAAAACTCCAGCCTCGCTGTGGCTATTTTCTTGCTCGCGACATCGACCTCAAACTCGCAGGGCCTGCCTCTTGATTTCAGTACCGTCCCTAATGCACCGACTGGTCCTCCGTTGTCCTCCCATCTTTGGAATGTATTTCTGTCGCGAACCCATTAGCCGCCAGCGTCCCGTGAATGGGTCTCTTATAGATCGTTGTGTTTTTATACTTGAAAAATATTCACCTATTAGCTGCTTTACAACACATTATGCCTAACCATTATAATTTTAATACTTATAAATTTGTTGCGTTTTAGGGCAAATTTCGTATTGTTTGGGAAGATTTGCATATTTTAAATATTGATTGAATATCTCCGCCTAATGGGTTGAATAAGATATCTCTGTCATGATTTATTTTCCGTCACGAGACCTGTCTCTCCATAAGCTACAGTGACGTGTACTCTAGATTCCCAAGGGTGTTTCTTGGTGACACAAGCTCGGTCTCTCTATTTCTTAGTCCAGTCGTCTGAATGCAAGGCTGATGGTACGACTCCGCAGGCGTTCCTCCAAAACGCAAAGTCGTCCTTGCTATCGGTGCAGGCAATCACCCTAATCGTGGAATACTATCTTCATTCGAGCGCATCTGACTTTGCCAACGGTAAGCCTGACTCTCTAGACCAATTTGCTGATTCTCAATATCAATCTTCCGACTCTTCAGGTCAATCTTCGAACTCAATTGGTGGATCTCCCTGCCTCGTAGGCCTATAAGATATTTTTGCAATAATAATATTTTTCAAACTTTGAATTCGCTTCAACTATTGCAGAATTCAGGGCTGCTTTCTTTCCGAGAAGTGCTCTTGAATTATTTCCGGCCTGCTGCTGTGACCAATGTCATTGCCACCTCTGCACTGCCAGTTTATGCAGTGAGCCAAATTGAGTTTTTAAAAAGTCTCTTAGTTTCTACATGAATTTGAAATTCATATTCATATCATTACCCGTAGCTAACCAGTCATATGACACGTTGTTTTTACTTAAAACGTCATCTAACTTCGAACAAATTATTCGGAAACCGTTAATGACATCTGCTCAGAAATGATGGAAATTCTTCTTCTTCAACATACAAATCAACGATTGTAAATATTCCGCTCGTTTTATTTTTCTTAACAACCACGCAAAGTTAACTAATTAAAGCATTATTAAATAGCGTTTATTACATGACAAATTCACCTAATCTAAGAATTTTGTTTCGATATCACTTCTAGGTATCTTATTTTCTGAGTATCTTATTTTTCCAAATTTTCCGAAGCCCATATTATTTTCCCCTTAATACGACAAGAGGAACTAAGAATCGTCATTTTTATATACCTTATTTTCTATGCCGCAGGTATTTTTATAAATTACTTTATAGGAGACGTTACAGCCAATTGCCACATTTCATTCCCTTTTACTACACATTCAGAGTCCTGAAAGATCGAATCTCTATTGTAGGTTATCCCTCAGGTGCCTATGAATAGGTATGGGTAAAAATATTAACTTGGTTCGGCAAAATTTTGGTACGTAAAATAGGCTTTCAATATTGTTTGGGAAATGTAACTTGAGTTAATTCATTAATTTACGCATTCTCCTTGACGAGAAAGTTCATAAAATTTTCAAAGTTTCTAATGAACTATGCTTAATTTTCAAATTAGAGGGTATTTTTTTAAATTTTTATTTAAATTTCACTACGGAAAATAATTCGTGCATATTTTGAGGCTGGAAGCAGGTCATTCTTGTATATCACGTTTTGATACGAAGCTGCATCGTTTTCTGCATCGGAACCATTTTAAATTTTAACGTTCGATGGCATTCAGAGGTGGAGCTTTTCTGCAGTTACGTGTGCGTTCATCTGAAATTCAGTAAAGGTGTAATAATACAGTACATATTTCTACAGCGGAACGGTATTAAGACATGAAGGCTGATTGTAAATTCTTCGAAACCCCGTAGGTATGTCAGAGTCTGGAACAACTTTCAGTCTTCTTGAATAGAGGCAGCAAATTTTAAACAAAATTGCCCCGTGTTCCTACTACGATCTAAATAGACATGATCAAAAAATAATTTGATTCCAAATGTATAAGAAATCGGAACATTGTCCAGGTGACGAATAAGGAATTTTGGCTTTGGTTTGCTTTGTCTAGGTACTGAATTTACTAAAAAATTATTTCCAAATTCTAAGTGTGACAAAAACTACTTGATGCGATACTGTTTAAGAATCATAATTATTCACATCGTTAAACAATTTTAATCTAATTACTTCTTCGAAGCGCGGCTTGTGAAATTTTACACATTCGCTGCTCCATGAAAGTTCGTTTTGTTGTTCCATGCCCTCATTATTGACTTATGAATAAGCATTTACGCTATAATTTTTCTTATCGTAGTGGGGCAATAAAGTGGGAGTACTTGTTGGCCACCCGTAATCAACGACGACGCTCATGTACATAAGAAGCAAGTGCCCTTGATGACAATTGAACATAGATAATTGACAAAAAAATAACAAAATATCAGTTGATGCACGCATGTGCCATGGTGCAACGAACGTATTAAACAAAAATTAACACGTTCAAAGTTTGAAAGGTTAAACCAAAACTTTGATGTTGGAGCTTCATACCTTTCGACCAACATGTCGAGCATCGAAACTTTGCTGCTCAAATATTTTTACTAGAAAACATGTACTATAGACCAAAGGTGGCGTGTTTTCGATGTCGAACGCAAGTGTTTTTGCAAGAGTTTTGCCGGTGTTCTCAGTTGTTGGAATTTAATCAGTGGTGCGACAGCGACAATATCGCGTAACTCAGGCAAGAGCGTCTCTGCAATCAGCGGCTAAGGCGGGATTGCCGCAGCCTCACACAAGGATTTCCCTGCCAAGGATATCCACGTAGCGAGGAATCTCTGCTCCTTCCCAACCCTAGCTGGCTGGCTGAAATTCCCAGCATCGCGAGCTCGAGTTGCAAAAGATCTTTGCTCTTGATAACTGCGTGGCAAGCGGTGCTTTGCCCTTCAAGTTGACTTAAAATTTCTATTTTGAGCCACCCGCCGAAATGAAGTGCGTTTTTGAGGAACTGTGGGGGAGTGAAGAGAGTCTGTTTTTGTTGGTGTATTTTCAAGTAATGCGGAAACTGTTCACTACTCGGTACAAAAATTAAAATTCAGCTCGCTTCCCGATTAAATTTCAGTACTTCCAGCACCATTCGGCCGTGTAGCGAGGAGAGCGACGGAACGTAGGAATAGAGCATTAATTAAAATTTCCTCGTAAAACGCTGGGTAAAACGATGGGCTGAACAGTCGAAGCTCAGAACTTACT
>VOMN01003694.1:0-24434 GCA_014899125.1 Orchestia grillus
TTACTTGTGGTAAATAAATGTTTACAATGTTTACAAATGTTTACAATAATAATGAGCTGCGATACCAACTGCATGAACCATAATGAGCTACGATATCAACTGCGCGAATCATGATTACCGCTCTTTTCATGGAACCTTTCATAATTACCTCACTGCAACACGAAACTGCGAATTTATTGTGTCTTTTAACTATGATAATTTTTGTCGCATTTTTGGGTTAAAATACTGTTGAAACGGAAGTAGCTCTGTATGAACATTCAAATACGTTCAAAAAGCACGTAAAAACACACGTACGTGTCTAGGAAATATTCATTTACATTTTTTTAAGGTGGGTTTCTGCGACTCAACGCGTTCTAGAAAAATACGGCGGAGAAAATAGTGGGAAAGTTCAATTTCTTCTTCGGTTCAAGTTGAAGAAACCAAGACACAGCGCTAACAAAACAGAGACCCAAAAAGTACAACAGATCGTCCTGAGGACCTCTACATCCTCAAAGTTTATCTGCTTCAGTGTCATTGCATTCAAACTACACCACATGTCTTTGGTACGCAAGATCGGAGTAGTCATAACTCTGGTTATGCCTCACTCCTAGTTTAAGTTTAAATTTGAACTCAACATAGGGAAAAAGGTGAATGTCATGTGCTGATCGGGTGAATTTGATGACAACAGTGAAGCTGCAGTCGAACTGGATGCTGGTTCTTGCTCGTGCCAATCGGGCCATTACATCAGTGCAGATTTGTGTAACTTCCGCAGGTCCTTTCTTCCTATAGTTCGATTTCGCCAAAGTGCGAAAGTTTTATTTTACATCCTTATTTATTGAAGTGGTATTAAATTTTTCTCATTTATTGAAGTATAGCAAATTATTTTCTTTATTTCTTGAATCACTCACCCATCATCGAGCATGTTTGCGAAGTCTGAAAAGGTTTTACAGAGTTGTGCAAAACACCGTTACCGCTCAATGATATTGACCGTGTACATAGGTTCATTATGTGCCGTGCAATTGGTGTTTGATATTTGAAAATAACAAGAATCACGTATTTTTTGGTACTCAGTTCAAAATTCTCAAACTGAAGACCAAGAGCACCCAACGCAGACCTGCCGCGCTCTGTGCACGCGTCCCTTAATTTTTATGCAGTTAGTATTTCTCAAGCACCATTGGTAATAACAACAAAGTTTATCAATTCTCACAATTCAATCGTTACATGGAATGATGTCCAGTTTAAAAAAGTAAATTACAGATAAATACGCTAATTTTGTTGGTTGTAAGCACTGGAAACCAATTTTACGATACCTAATAAACAATGAACGTTAAACTGATGAATCGCTTCCGGCGAAACCCTGAATTTTACAATTTTTCTTGTCTATCGCATTCAGTGCTAATTTTTCGCACGAGTAAAAGAATAAATGCGCTTCCAGAAACATTTCTCCAACTTCTATTTTCAGAATCTCTTTGAGGTAATAATTCCAAAGTGTAGAGATGAAGTCCAATTTTTATGAGCTTTGAAAAGTGTAAATTTTAGCGGATGTTGTTGGAGCGACTGCCAAGAGGCGACGGTTCATCGCTGCCACCGCATTCTTCTGTTTAAATACAAGTTCGAAACACTCTAAGATCACTGAAAACATAGACTGAGATTTTCTACCTCGTGACCAGAATGAATACCACATAGCAACTACAAATGCAGAGCGTATTGCAATATTCCATCTTTTAATGAAAACATGCTCCGTAAATTGGTCTGCAAGCGAAGATTTTTATCGGTGCATGTATTGATTAATTTTTGAGCGTTTAAATTAAAGAAACCTACATTGGAGACGTTTATTATCTGTGAGAGGTTTAAATCGTTATTTCTTACAAATTTTATTGCCAGCCAATTTGTACACCCCGTAAACATTCACTGCAGATCAGTTCCCCTTAGCAGCAGAGACATCTGCTGCTCTTGAGAACAAATGTTTATGGGGATGCTCAGTAACCGACAATTCAACGACAGAAAATCAATCTCGACTAACGTATCCTCTAACTGTTTCCATGCATGGGATGGATTGAGTCTGTCAAAGTGCTTTGCAATTGGAACCCACAAATGAGATGTTTTGCTCGTGCCGTATTTGTACGGAGTCTAATTTATGCACGTGCCTGATGTATGTGAACTTTGTTAGAGCCGTGAATTACAGCTAATTTCTTATTTATAAAATCGATGCTTTTGCAGGAGAACGGAGGCCCTTGTGGCTAAATTATCATTGTACTTCGTGAGAGGAGGCTTATATCCTCCATTATTTTCTCCTTTAGAAATGAGTAGCATTCTATGGATCACGACTACTTCACCTCTACATTCGTATCAATGATCGCCCATCTCTGATAGCTAATATTTCAGTCCTGCCTCAATTGGGGACAACCTGAAGTAGATAACAAAGAGCTAGACGTGCCTTGGAACACGCCTGCTTCAACTTACCTGTCCCGTCAGTGACCTGACTCGAACAGTGCGTGTTTCGCGCCTGGTGTACTGGCCACAACAGGATCTAGCGTTCCTTCTTGTTTCCACTTTGTAATTGTTCTCTGGATATTCCTCCATTTACTCAGAGCAGAAATTTTGTGGAACTTTTGCATAGATTCATCACTTCCAAACGTCTGTTCTAAGTAACGCAATGCCATTTTAACTCTCATTCTAGCTCGAACATTCCACGATAACGAAAGTTCAATATTTTAAGGACACCAGCGTAAACGCGGTCAGATCCTCATTTCTGGGAATCTGGAAAGTGTTGCCCACACGTTTTTTTTAAAATGAACGTTTACGAAATACAAACTAACTACATCCAGTACGCGTCCAGGGAGTTGCAGGGGGAGATTTATTTTCATCATGTAACATATACAGAGGCTGATGAGGTCTAGGGAGCGACAGGACTCGTGACTTTATGAGTGGCTATGTCTATGAGTGGCTATGTCTATGAGTGGCGATCTCTATGAGTGGCTATATCTATGAGTGGCTATGTCTATGAGTGGCTATCTCTATGAGTGGATATATCTATAAGCGGCTAGCACTTTGTAGTTAAAATAATTTTAGCTATCAGTTTCAAATTTTGTTCACCAAGTTCAGCAGTTTAACATTAACGTAATTTTAGCAAATTTTTGCTGATCACATAACTTTGTTATTTAAATAGTAGGTAAATCGTGAGCGTCAAGAAATACACAAAATTGGTATGCATGGAGCTTATTTTTTAGTAATTTTAAAAGTTTGCTCTCAAGATTTACTTGCTTAGCAGAAAACAACTCAGTATGTCTCCAGCGTTCTATTAATTCTGGCAACCCTAGCAACTAATTTCTTGTCTCACATTGCGTCAAAAATTCATTGTACGCTGCCGTGTCCAATTATAATAACTGCAACTAAAGTTAATGCTTGAATATAATATTCTCTTTCATATACAGATCTTGAAAAGGCATCACAGCCCACTCTAACCTCCTCCCGCATCGATAATTTTGTGAAATCAATTGATAAAAATACTTGTGTGGTAAAAAATGTAGACAATTTATCATTTTAGACACTCAGGTGAAAAAGTTAGACAGGGAGAATATGTACCGTTTAAACAACAGGTGTGCTCATTCAACGCAAATTTGAGAATAAATTAACCCGGAAAACTGACAAGCAAAGTAGGTCTCACTTGAGAAAATCCTTACGTAAACTTCGAACAGAGCTCGCAAAATCTTACTGAAAATGTATAATTCCTTAAAATATTATTCATGACGGAGTCTAGAGATCCTACTCATATAATTACACTCTCAAACTATTTTTGAGAAAATTAGTTATTTCATTATGTGACAATCCTGATGAATTTTCCTTGCATCAATACGTTCCCTTTATGTCTCGAAGGAAAGCAGCGATATTCAGTAAAAACTAGCACAAAAACACAACTGTTCAAGCATCAATAATTAGCGCTGTGCTAACAGGCAACCCAGGAACTTTGAATTCGAGTTCTTTTCAAGTTTATTAATCAACAAATGCAATGCAAGGTCTAGGAACTCCCTCGAGAAATAGTGCCGCCAACTTAAAACTTTCGACAACAAAGTTCTTGGAGAAAAATTGGGAAGTGTTGTCAATACCGTCCCGTAAAAACTCGCCTTGTTAGTTTAAGTGTTGTCCTAAACAAAAAAATAGATGCAATTGACGTGAGCCCTTGAACGATAGCTGTCGAAATTACTTGCATGTGAATGAGATACTTGGAAAAAGCTAATTCCATTATGCTGCAACATAATGGCATTATTATAATCAACAACATATCGTTCATAAGCTATCTAAAGAATGATTTCGAACAGGCGATTCTCTGAAGGGTTTTAATTTGCGTACGCTGAATCATCATTGTTTACTTGTTAGAAGCGTTTGTTTATTGATTCCACAATAAATGAATTCAAAACCAACATATACCAATATGACGGAGTCACAACTAATATTGCCTCATAATAAGCACCTCATTCCTCGAAATCACTCCTGATTCAATTTCTAAAACAGGAGTCCTTGATGAAATGATATTGGAAAAAACTCTAAATAGAAGCACATATGTATTTTGCATATGTGGTACTTAATTAGTACAAAACAAATAAAAGAATTCTAGCCTTTTTCGATGCCTGATTTAATTTTTGGCTTCCTTGATGACACAAATTGAAATCACCCTATCACCGAGAATAACGGTCATTCAACCTATGATATATACGGCGGAGATAATTTTGATGGCGACTGTTTCACACTGACTGAAATATTGATTTCCTTAATCACTATTAACATTCACTCCTCATCTCTTATGCTTAAATAATTGCTACTTCGGATCTCTGATGCTTAGATAACATGTACTCCTGATTTCTGAATTTTGGATGACATACATCTACTCCTGATCCGCGATGCTTAAATAACATCTACTCTAGGTCTCCGATGCCTAAATAACATCTACTTGTGATCCGTCATACTTGAATGATATCTAATCCTGTTCTCTGATGCTTAAATAGCATCTACTCGGAATCTCTATGTGGAAACGACATTGAGAGTCACAGAAATTTTCACACTCCGGACTATGTCAGCATTCACTAGTCGGTTAAGTGTTGGAGTGGCAGGTGGCGCGTGAGGGTAATCCCGAATTAAGTCCTTCGAGTTCACGCTCTTCAATAACGTTTTATCTCTCCTCACAAATAGGTGAATTGGTTCAGCGTCACGTTAATGTGTCCTTCACGAGTATGCTCAAAGTTATATTTACGTATAAAGACTGTGACAGTTGGTCTGTTTATTTAAATAAGAAATTTTGTAAGAGACCAGATATTTATACTGTTTTTTCAGGTTGTTTTATACATTTTCAGTCCAAGTACAAAATTTTCAAGAAGTCGGAGTAAGGTAAACTGAAACAAATACCGTAAACACTTACGTTTGATGCGTCAGGGTTGATAAACCTTTGTGTTGTGATGCTTCATGGATCGAAAAGCGTGTCAAAATAAAATTACGAGTTACCGAAGTATGTCAGTTTTGCAACAAATATGTGGCATACATAAGCATGTAAAAATTAATCATATATTTTTTTAACAATCTCGTGACTTTTGAAGTTCAAATACCTTCCCTCGTCATCTCAGGCCTAAGAGAAACGTACGTGAATCTACCCGCCCTAGTTGCTCGTGTAACACGCATCAGTGACCTGGGTAACTCGAAAAAAATTTACAGACTCTGAAACGCCATCCGCTTGAAGTCCAGCCGTGACGGATCACGACCTACTCGAAATGAAATGATTTTTTTTATCCCGGACCGACTTCAATAAAAAGAACTGATATTTTTCGTACAGGAAAATTTGCTCTGAAAACTATAAGCTCCGATTGTTTTCACTACTTTCTGACCACAAATGTTGGCCAAAGCATTATTTAGACCTCGAAAGAGTCATCGAACATACCATTTTCAGCTATTGGAATATCTGCGCATGACGTAACGACATGTACAATTAAGATTTAGTTCAATTTTGAAAATTTCTTTACTGCGTGATTGTACTCTAGTTATAATAATCAATTCTGAATAACTGAAGTAACGGCAACGCAGTTTACGCATAGCTTGTCTCCTCAACGAAACGGTCCATTTCAAATTTTTCTTTTCTCTGCAGAGTGCCTCATCCATCGATTTTTTGCAGCACGGATGTCATCAATGAATATCCAGCTCTCCTTTTCATTGTTTTTCATCCAATCCGTAGATGTTTATGATATTAAAACTTTTATTTATAAGTTACGCACTATTACTTCGATTAGTTTAATAGAAAATGAAAAAATATTCCCAATCTTAAGAGTTTATGTAGATAATACTCAAGAGTTTGGGTAAAAAATACGAAGCAGAATTTTAAATATCAATACTACATAGGAGGAAGTACAGTCCCAATTCAATCAAAAGCCTATTTCTTGAATTCTCCTTGATCTACAGGAAATTATGAAAGAAAAATGCTTGATATCTGTTACACTATTTCATTATCGTATCTGCCTATCAATCAAGGAAAAGAGCTTGAAAACTGTTCATTGATAACTAAAATTCTGTAGACTAATTTTTCGAGGCATTGCATTTAACCCATAATGCAGGCACACAAACGACACACACAGTGTACGATATCTGATTAAGGTGAAGCAATTTTAATCGCTGAAACTCCTATAATTGTTATGCGAACATACGATTACAAGAAATGATGGAGTAGCACGAAGATCATGTATCAATTATGATCAGTAGAATGCTTTTGTTGACAAAAATCTGAGAATTACAACCCTTGCATAAAAGTTCGAAACGTCTTTCAAAATGGTTTCTCCTAGTAATATCTACGGGTATCATATTACAATACAGTATTAATCACTAGACAAATCTCCAAAATGGAAGCTTATAAATGCACTTGTAATGTTTTATCATCATCCTATATCGCCTAATGACTTTTTAACGATCTTAAACTATGTCTCTTCCTCTTCACTGCACGTAATGGCTGTGAAAATTCCGAAATTGTAAGCTAGTATATTCCCTGAAATAAAAAATATGCTCTAAAAAATATCCATTTTATTCCATGCATTTTGCATCATTGGCTTTGAAGCTATAGTCCCTGCTACGAGTTGGTTCGCAAAGAATTCAGCCTTTTCTCCCGAAAATCGTTCGCTGTGCTGAAATGGTCTCATTTTTACGTTCATGAATTAGGGGCGTCTGGGGAACAGTCAAATTTATTTTCCTCTCGGTGGCAGCATTCCGTGAAGCTGTAAAAATTTGAACACAACCTGCATTAACTTGCCCATAATTTCAGCTGCGACTGGCAGATAGAGCAAATCTCGTAAAATTCCAGGTAAATTTTCCCAAAGTATTCGAATTGCTTTTGGAAATCTAGTTGATAACGCTACTTTTCACTGCCAATGGGACTCTTTTGTGACCATCCCTAGCATATCACGCTGAGAAAACCCTAATTTCGAATTGCAAAAGTTTCGCTCTACGACAGACGTACTTTTTCGGGCTGTGCAAAATTCATGAAATTCCCCTCGGCCTTTCGATGGAGAGCGAGTCCAATTCGGAGACGCAGCAGCACTGCCCCGGCCATTCGACGACCAATAATTCTGACAGACTGAAAAATTCAAGCAAAACTTTAATGCAGTTCAAGTCGTAAACAAAACTCAGGGCCCGCGAGAGAAGCCTCGTTCCACTCCTCTGATTGCAAGAGATCCAATCCAAAATTCAAAGGTTAATATTGCTGTCTCTGCACATCGGTCGATTAGGGAAGCCTAAACGTGGAGGTCAACTATTCAATTTTATTTTTTTTACCAGACATTTTCGACACCATTAAAGTCACATGAAGACTACACTTCGGGTGTTTTTTTAAATGAAAACGATTTTTACGAAGAATTACAATGCTTTTAAATGTGATTGTGACCTCAGCGAGCTGATTTACTTGCCTGCAGAAGCGAATTTCGAGTCGGCTCGTCTCGAGGGAATCGAGGAGGCTCAACTCGCCGAGCTTGAAACCTCCAGCAATGTTATGGTAGGGCCATTGGATTTTGAATTGCATATTTGGTCAAAAATTTGCATAGAGCCTCCAGAAAATTTTCACTTGAAAGTTGAAGATGGCTATATAGACTTCTCCTCGGCTGGTGTGCGATTTCTCTTTAGAAACACGTACGCTCCTATGTACGTACGCTTCTTCACGTAGCTTCTATGTTTAAGGATCTACCTTTTCTTTAGAACCCTATCGCCCTATTAAAACCATTTAGTGTGAAATGAAGATAATAATGAGGGAGTTTCAACATTCAAGACCAAAACCCAAGCCATTCTACGTCTATATCAGGCTCAACATTAAAGAACAAAACCCAAGCCCAACCCTTCTACGTCTATATTAGATTCAACATTAACAACAATAATAACAAGATACAATCCACACAATCCTACAGTTACGAGATGCTGGAGGCAGAACGCAATCCACCGTATGGAGCGAGCCCAAGAAGAACTAAGACGATCCAAAAAATCATCTGCACGGTAGACTTACATCCATGACCCAAATTTGTGGCATTTGAACACACTTATTTCTTGCTGGAGGTCAACAATGCAGCCTCCTGAGCTCTCGATCTGCTGTCCAGACATTTGGCGGCGCGGTGGGGGCTTGTCTGGCCGCCTTTGTCGCCAACAATTGATTGTCGCTTGTCTGCCTTAATGGAACTTAGCTTCTTATCTTTCATCATGGGGCGTTTGTTCTACTGACGGCGCGAGAGTGAACGTCGTGCTCAACAGGATGTGTTCGCTGGGGCGAGAGTGAAACCCTCCAGAGCTGAGAAAGCTTCTCATTCTCTCGAAGCAACTGGAGCCGTTTTCACTGCAGCTGTGATAAATGCTTCGCGATTTTGGTGCGAGCCACCTAGATTTTGTGAGCTTTTTGATGCAGGTTCTTGAAAAACTTGATGCAGTTCCAGCAATAAATTAGCTTGGCAACAGATAGGCAGCAATACTACTAGTATCTCGGGAAGCTTACACTCTTTAGAATGCTGTACAATTTCTCATGTGAAATCGTTTAACGGACCGGAAAGCTACTCAGCTTTGGAGGAATCCTTCAAGATCTACACCATTCACATTTAATAAAGCTAAAACCCTTTCCCTGAGTTTAAATACCAGTCAGGGATATTCCTTCATGCATAATCGACGTTCAGATTTCTTTTTTATTTCTTTCCCGAGCGTCCAGTAGCTGATAGCAGCCCTCAGTTGCGAGCAATAACGCCATCCCAAAAACATTCTGATATGCATAACGCATCAGCCCCAGAAGCCGTTACTTCCTTTCAGGGCCAGAATCTTCCTTTCCAGCGCCTTGAAGTGTGTGATACTATAACCTTGTGTATTTCTTTCACAGGACAAGGGCAAGATACGGTACCTTAGGTGTCTGTTGGTTTCTTCGAAGGAAAAACCCTACACCACAATTCTACAGTTACAGAAACCGTCTTTCGAAGTCCATGGCGAAATTCACGAAGAAAAATTAGTACTTGTGACTATGTGCGGATGGATCACTAATTTAGAATCTTTCGCTCCTTTCAAAGGAAAACACTCCAACTCGTGGCCTTATGACTACCCTCGTATGTCGGCGAGCGTCGGTGCCTTCGGAAGTGCCGAGCTAAGGCTGTGCAGGATTTTATCTCGAAGAGAAGTAATGCTGCCCGACGTACGGAAAGAAATTTGATCACGGAATGAGTCACTCTTCTCCATACGCTCGTACGGCACGTCGAGAAGATCTTTTTGCCTCCGTTGCATAATGCATGGATGCCTGGAATGAATGGAGGGTGTTTCGTATACGGCAACACGGTCGACCTTCATGCATATGCAAACCTCGCTGTCCTACATACTGTTGGTGAACTGCGCTCGTTCTTCAGATGCACCGGCACCTGAGGGATGATTCTACCCACGTTAGCGCTCGCAGATCTGGCGGCACCGAACGTGCTTGCCGTCGGGATTGAATTCGGCGCTAACCAAATTACACTGAAGAGATGTGAGTTTCGAGAGAGGACGTTTTCATTCTACCGCAAATGCAAGGCAAACTTCAGCATAACGCTAGAACGAGATTATAGGGAACCAATCTAAAAATATTTTGGGTCGTGTTCATTGGAATATCGTGCAGGAAGTGTATTGGAACCTGCATACTGCCATTCAAATTTTCTCAGTCGCTGGATAATTCAGGAAGTGAAGTTGTCACTCAATCTTCAGCAGTGTCTGGCTAGTGAAATTTTAAATGTACTACGGAAATTTCTCTCACTGAAACATCAGGCAAATTCAGTCAGATTTATTTGTCGCACGGAATGTCAGAAATGTCAACAACTGCATGATAAGTTTTCCTTTACGAATACAGTGTGAAGTTATGTCAAAGTCAAAACGAGATCAAGCAACAGGCTCACATTAGCATCGTCAGTACTACATATATTTACACTTGAAAATGTTTGGGCTCTTACGCCCTGGCCACACTGGGGTGCCGCCGCTTTGTGTGCATGGTGTGCCTTCGCATATTCATCCTGACATATATATTACAAATTTATGTGCAAGCAATAAGTTGCAACGCAACGTAACATGAATTTTATTCAATCCGAGCATGCATAGATGAAATGAATTTGATATGAATACGGATGCCAGACATGAATACAAATCTTTACAATATCATTTAGCATCGCTGAACAGTATCCGATTTAACTAGTGTGAAATAAATTTTGTTCAATGATATTTTTTTGCAAGGAATAAAAATAACGTGATGATGGGTCATACATTACGACGAAACGAATGCTTTGCATCTAATGTATTTAACGGCATGAATTCAATGTGACGTAGTGCGTTCCTTTCCACTGTAAATATACATAAGAATGAATACGTACGAAATAAAATAGCATAGTGCGACGGTTTGTATATTACCACTATACAGATGGCTTAATTTAATGAAGTTATACTCAGCCAATCGTATAAAAAACGATGTTCTACGATATTTAGGAATGTTTAACGTAGAGTGGGACAGTTACACTATTCTATAATCCAGGCGTAGCACTCCTTAGATTGTACAGTGTTTACAAAACAGTGCTCAGTTTTTCCATACACACAAATCAAAACATTAATCTGACACATCCGTTGTGCATTTAGTGAAGAGTTAACGTGGAAATGTTTCGAAGTACTTGCAAATACTAATCTATTACGTAAGAGTTAACGGGGAAATGTTTCAAAGTAGTTGCAAATAATAATCTATTACATAAGAGTTAACGTGAAAATGTTTCAAAGTTGTTACAAATACTAATCTATAACATAAGAGTTAACGTGGAAATGTTTAAGAGTAGTTACAAACACTAATCTATTTCAATACATTACGTGCATATACTGACAATGATTCCGGACACATGTACATAATACAAAACGTACTAAAGAAGTGCACTTTTTATTTCCTGTGCTTCCATGCCGTAAACGCTTCCTCAACAGCACCTTGAAGATATGCACAATGACTTTTTCAGAAATACAAGGAATATAAAGTATATTCCAGACACAATCGCAATCCAATTCAGCCGAACAAATTCTTTGCTAAACTAAACTAAGAAATTGACCGCCCTGGCAATTCCATCAGAGTTGAAAGTCCGGTTCAGTATTTAAATAGAAGTCCTATGGAACACAGTTTCGAGTCACGTTCAGCGAAATTGCAGCTTCTCAATATTCTACAGTTCAAAATTTGAATCCCCCGCCCAGGGAGGAGGAGGAGGGGGGNATGTAGTGGACGATGGCGGCTGAGCTTTGGGGTGTTTTGTTTTCCAAGGGCCTTGTTTGATTTCTCTATTTCCATATGCATTGAATGTACGATGGCGCTGAATGCAGTCACGGCCAAGAACGGGAGTTAAGCCGCCTGTAAACATGGCAGGCGAAATGGAGGCAAGATTTGTTCGCAGTAAATTTTCACGATTGGTTCTCGAACCAAGCTGGGTGTGAAAATTTGTATTCTGTCGTCGAAATATTGGAAGGTGCTTACGATGCGCGCATTGTTTGGTTTAGTTTTGGGAGACTGCTTCAAAAAATCGAACGTAATAAGCTACCTCCAGAGTCAAAATTTGGCACTTTTTAGATCTTTGTCGAACACCCATTGAAAGAGAATTTATCGTTATAATATTTATTCAATCAATTTTACCACTTAAGTCGTACTTGAAGTTTACTGGTACGACCCAACTTTCATACCTGATGTCTGTAACTCGCACCGCAGATAACTCAATATCTGACTAAGGTGTTTACCTGGAATTTGCGACCTCCCAAATTCCATTGAAAGTTCATCCGAAATCTAGGAACGAATAAATAATTTCCCTTTTTCTTACTGTAGTGCATTCTGCTTGATTATACAAAGCGTTTTTTAAACAATGTTTTGTTGTACATATATATATATCTCCACAAAAGTCTCTGCAGTTTTGATGGGAGCGTTTAGTTGCAGTTTGATGAAGAGTTATTAGTGCAGCCTAAATTCTGAGCACGCGCTTTGTGTAGCAAAAAAAGTTTCAAGAAAATCAGGGATAACGCTCATGCCCTTCGATGACGTAGAAACAGGTAAGAATGAAAACTCAACATTTAGGATTTCAAATTTTAATTTATCAATTTACACTTGCCAATAGTGATACATACATACGTACTTCTTCTCTGAATTGTTGTTAAATTTAATGAATTCAATTGCACGCCACAGTTTTTCCAACGATGAACCGACGTGTTTTACGGCACTTTATGTCTTTTTCAGCTGATAACCTAATTAAATTAATTAAATAGAACTAAAGACTCGTGCACGCAACAAAAGTATTGTCGTCATCCTATCATAATTCATTTTCGCAGATATCAAGGCTATTTTTCCAGGTAGCGATACTTGCTAAAATTTGAAATCCTCAGAAAAATTTTCCGTATATTTTCTCAGCTGGGCGTCGTCATATTCGAAGATGGGAAGTTTTTTGCACCAATTAGTTGTAAAGTTCTTTTTTAGCGCCAATTTTAGATTTATGTATCGTTCGTAGTTTCGTGTTGAGAAAAATTTGTTTCTCCTCTTTTGATCCATTGGCTAAAGGATCTCGTTTGAAGTAATTTTTCATTTATCAAATTTCTTCAATACCTAAGAGAATAATTCCTCAAAACCTTTGTTATTATTGAATAAAACCGAGCAATCAGCTCGGGAACCAGAATCAAGTGAAGCTCTCACAAAAATTCAACCTGCAACAAAACCTTCGCTACAGCCAATGAAGGGCGGATGATCGTCATTTTCTGGGCGCAATTGGAGTCTGAAAAGCACTTCTCGCCCCTTTGACCGTTCTTTCAAGAGCTTTCCAGATGGTCTTGAGCTAGTCTTTTGCCAGAACTTGGCAGAAACTTCGTGTCTGGCTCCCATCATTTGCAGTGGGACGTACCATTAGGTGAAGCGTACAGGGACGTAGCATTGATCATAAAATCGTTACGCAGGCGCTCGGCTGAACATGATCTTTCTTACCGCAACGTGTCTAAGAACACGATCATGAAGTCATCACTTCAGGAGCCCGTAAAAGTGCTGACGGCTTACTGAGCAGGTGCCCTACGCGTAGCTCAGCTGTAAGGGACCTGCATTCGCAATGCGCCTTAGTAGAATTATGGTTATTTTGAACGCACGGAAATAATACTTATTAATTTTACACTTCGCGAACCGTGTCCTTTTAATTTCAGTTACCCGCGATATCCTAGTAGCAACACTATAGGGAAACTGATGTAAAATATATTCTTTTCAGCCCACGAAGATGCAGTGCGAGTACTTTTAGGAAGAGAAGAATGGCTCACTCACTGCCTTGCTGGCCAGGCTCCCTAGGGGCCAGAGCTCGCCTCTGGAGCGTCTCAAGTAGCAGACCGAAAATTCCGCAGTACTTCTAGAGGGAGTTTGTGGGTCTTTTCTGTCTTAAAAGCCCGACTTCTTCTTTTCTCTGCTCTATCTCTGTGTTTCGAGAGACCGGCACACTGAACGTACCGAGTAATTTTGCTTGTTCCATCCCCGTTTTCTTTTCTGTACCCTTTTAAGGGATTGAAAAAATGGTTTTAGACCCAAACTTTTCGCGTTGTGTCTTACCCATTCGTTGAAGACGTTTGTGTTAAATTATTCTTTTATCAGCCATGGCGAAGTCTGAAAACTTACCAGGTCCTCACACTATCACCGACTGTTCTTTCGTCCGTGTCTATAAATGCGACCACTGATGCATCGCGAGGCCTTTACCCCCTTAACAAATTACCCCCGAAAAGGCGGCGGTGCATTCACACGGCCTGGGTAACCCAAAGTGACCGTGTGAATGCAACAACCACAGCCACGAAATATCTCGTGAGGGTTCGTTAAAGGCTTAAACAACTGAGTTCGGGAAATACTTTGAAGTTAAAATGAATCAAGGGCAAATCAAAAAACCTGTGCATTAAAAATAAAGTCTCGCCATTAGCCCGATAGGTGAAATGTTGCATTTCTTGATTCGTTGCACCTCATTCCTCCACAAATACATAAGAAAATGCTCACTTTATAAATCATCAACTTAGCTTTGATTTTAATTCTGATCCTCCCTAGACTGCTGCACGAGATAAGTTTATTTCTCATCATTTCTCATTCATACATCGGCCACATATTAACCGACTTCCAGCGAGCACTCGCCTCACATCATCTAGACATGAGATCAGTCGTCAGAATGGCTCAAGTACGCGCACCCAAACGTGATTCGTCCGAGACTGTACAAAAAATTGCAATGTAAAAACTACTGGCCCCATGAAGTGCAGCCCAAAACTGCTCTTTAATTAAAAGTGAAACGTTTCTTCGGAATCTCATTTCCAAGAAAAACATTATTTACTTTTGATCTCTCCAAAAGTTGACAATGACACCGAATCGATGATGAAAAATGAATGCATACGCAATTTCAACACGAATGTTTCAAAAGTTGCAACTCATAATGTTTCGATGGACAGCGTTATGTGTGAACAACAATAAATTAAACTATTTGAATTGGGGTGTATTTGATAGTAATTAAATTCCGTATTTTCAGATTCGTTGGATATGCATGTTTTTTAACACTACGTTTCGTTTAGAAACTTGTCTTTAGTTCATTCGTGATGGCGGCGAGAACAGACGACGGGGACTAGCTGAAAATTGAAAAAGAATACTCTGAATCCTGATGATCTACCCCGGTTATAAAAAAATGAACATTTTTTATCGGCATCAACAACACTCAGGATAACAGATGGTTCGCTTACGGTCTGAAAAATACACCTAGCGTCATTGAGACCAAATTTTTTCAACATCTGATGGTATTTGGGTGTATTTTTAGTGATGGTAATGTGAAACCTCCGTATTTTTCCAAAGAAGGTCTCAGACTCAGTTCCGATGGCTTAAGTTTGAGTTCCAATTTGATCTTGAGACTTATTTATTTATAGTATCAGACACCTTCTGCCCTCATAATTTGTTGAAATCCTTCCCACGCGTGCTCCTTCTCGAGGAAGAAAAGCGTGCACCTATCAGCAGCCAAAATTTAAATGACGACAGTCAGCACCTCAATTAGCGCCCAGGGAAATGCGTCCCATAATGGAAACGAAAAACAGTGATCCACTTGACTATAATGTGTATCGATAGGTCTTCAACACAAAATGATAGCCTCAATGTCCGCTTTGGACTGGTACAGGTTTACTTAGCAGAGGTCGACTTGATAACGGCATGCCAATCTATTCTCTGTTTACAAATATGAAGATAATAATTACAAAGAATCGAATATTTGCTTCATTCCTCATTTCATCTATGAGGCGATTGCTGAGCTACAGATTCTTCTAAAATTTTCCGAGAGCGAAGCAAGGCTTTCGGCATTGGACTTGTACTGCTTAGAAAAAGTTTTCAGTTTATATTATAACAAGGATTCAACGGGATTAAAAAACGAATGGAGTATACATAGTTCAATATTTCTTCGAGCCTTCGTGCTGCAAATATTCGTTCTAAATTCACAGTAATGGCTCATTTTTATTTTAGATTAGTGTGTTTATCTTCCCTATGGATCATAGCCTGAGATCCAATCCAAGTGAGTGATTATTGACGCACGACTTCAATGAGTTTGTAATAGACAAATAATCTGATCTAGAACTGGAGGACTGTCGGGGTCGAGACCAGCGTTAAACTTCCTCTATTCTCCCCAGCTATGTACAATATTAATGACTTTGAAAGAATTCAAGAAGCAGCGCTAAATCCCAAGCAAGAAGAACAATTTTGAGAGAACTTTGGTACTCACTACTTAAAAAAAGGCCGATGCGTGTGTGAATGCATTGAGGGCAAAAACCATTTTGCGAGTGCCGCTAAAGTGACTGGAAAGTTAAATGAACGTCACCGTGGCTCGATTTTTACAACTATTCGCTGCGAACGCCGAAAAAGAGAATGTTTTTGAAGAGTCTCCGTTGGGAAGCTTTTTCATTTCCAACGAAACATTCAGAAGAGACTCTCGGTATGTGAAACAGAGATAGGTCGGAAGGGCTAGTAGGCTGACCAATGGAAGCAAACACTATCCTCTGATCAGTTCAGTTTCTCCCTTTTTCCCTCTACAGGACGAGTTGATGTAGGGAGGCAGCCTTTCAGATTTCATCAATTTGTTCTTATTTCTGACTCAGGTCACTCACCGTAACTCACCTTATATTACTGTAGGATATGCTGAAAGAAATAAAATTTAAATTGGAAAAGAATTATCTAGAATAAAGCTATTGATTCAATACAATTTTGGAGTTGATATTTGTAACGTAAGAGGAAACTGAAATCCCGAAGAGCAATTTTTTGCCTTTTTTATTACTTTATTCATCCCCTGTGCATTCACTCACATCTCTTCATTAATCATCATCTTTATCCCTCGCAGCGTTGCCACGTCCGAGCGTAATCAGATCTACGGGGTAGCGACAATTCAAATTTCACTGCTTCTTCATTCAATGAACACCAAAAGTCTCAAAAAATTGGGCATCCAGAGAGCGTGTTATCCTAACCAAGTCTCGTTTCCGCGTACCTTACAGTCTAGTCTGTAATGAAATCTAACCTTCAAAGTTCATTATATTTAGACCCACACAATTTTATACGCCGAGTACCATACAGTCCAGTCTGAAATCAAATCAAACCTTCAAAGTTCACTATATTTAGACCCACACAATTTTATCCGAGGCCTGAGCGAGAGGACAGAGTTTAGTGTGTCCACAACCTCTGGACATCCGTGTTCGTGTTTTTGGCCGCTGTCTTGAAACAGAGAACCAAGGCAGCATCGCTTTTATTGTCTTCTTTCGCAGACTGCTAGCATTCGGTTTGTTTTAGAGGAAAGTTTACCTAGCAAACAACATCAGCGCAGACGACTCAATAAACAACATCTTAAATGTTGCTCGCAATATCATATAACATCGACTGTGGTTGTAACGATTTACTCAAACAGCCGAAACAGAACCGAAGGGACGATCTGGACAGTAATATGATCAACATTTTTTATGTTGACAGAAACATTAGAAGATGCAAAAGCGTTCACGATAGAAGCTTCAGGTACACTATGCTTCTTTGCACAATTATAATTAATTTAAATTTGAATGCAATAAAACTACGCGGGTCAAACTCAAGCTCAGAATATTCAAAAACTTATTCTCTGCACCTTCCATCAACCCCTTCCTCTTCTGAAGGCGGAGCTAATTAGTCGATATAATAAAGCCAGTGACCTTTGAAGCTCCTGCATGCGCATTGTACTTGAAATTAATAACCAACATGACACTTCAATAACAGCCCATGAAAGGAATGCCCATTATATTACTCGATAACAACCTGGTACATCGGAATCAAATATGGTGTCTTTGACTCTGCCCGACAGCATACAGTTATCACAATTCCTCACTCAATAACTTACACGCAAATTTGCATTGATAACTGCTGCGCTGAACTCTGATTCAGGCCTGTATATCATACATGGTTCCGCCTCTGCCTGAGGATCGAGCTTCCTTTGAGATAACATTGCCGTTATCGAATAGCTGTCAAAGTGCACCAGTGGGTCAAATGGCGCCGACTGCCTTGCTCAGACCTAGCTGTGCCCGCCCTAGTTACCTGGAGATCGTTGAAAATATTTCTCATTTCGGCTAATATGGTATTTTCATTCCTGTTATGCTGCTGCTATCAATTGCACTAATGCTTTACACATATGCGGTAGAATATCACCAAAAAATCCTTCAAACACTGATGTCCGCTGTTCGTCAATTATTATTAAACGAAGTTGCTCCTGTAAAGGAATGATATTAATGCATTGAATGATACTTATCCAACTGTGTGCTAAGATTATTTTTCCGCATAATCTTCCTGTGTTCACCCGAATGAATCACTGAGAGGCCAACAAAAATAAAAACTACCCCAGGCAAGCAACAATGACACGTCATTTTCGAAAGATGCTAACTCTTGAAAATTAACGGTAAATGATTTGAGATACAAGCACCAGCCGTCCCACTCATTATCAACTAACGAAATTAAGTACAATGTCCTACGATCTTTCATATTTCTTCGACCAGTTGCAGGTTGTACAAAGTGTGAGTCACACCCTTTGCAGGCCGTCGGAATTTGTAGCATGATATTCAGAAAAATTCTCTTCTGGCCATCGTTTTCTGGCTGCTGTTCACGCTGGAGATGGAAAGCAATTATTTGTTTCATTCAAAAAAGAAGACGTGCATCACCATTTAATGCAAGAAATATAAATATTCACACTTCACTCAAGTTACAGGAACGTAAACCAAACAAATTTCGAGGAGAAATCTCAGCGTTAAACGAATTTTTCTTAATGCGGCTTACATCGAATTATTTGTTGATGCTACAAACTAAAAAGCAGAATCACCAAATTTACAAGAATTTAGCGAAACGAGCCCTTTGCTTCGCTGAAACTGAAACAGCAGCATTAACAGCAGCAGCAACAACAACTCTTTTTATGGAGTCACTAAGGCGGTTCGTTAGGACGCCGAGGGCTCGACTTGGGACATCGTTATACCGTTGCCATAAACTGGGTCATCACAGGCAGCGCTGCAGCAACCGCTCTCGGCCAAAACGCAGCTTTGCCCATTGACTTTTACCACCCGATGGTGCACATGTTGCCATGCCATGTGGCAGGATTGCCAGAGCACAAAGGTGTACAGATTTAGAGTACGTGCGGTGCCATAAATGACTTTATCACCAGGCTCCGCACAGGTTATTTTGCCACGTGACGGGATTGTCATAGAGCAATGGTATATGCAGTGCACGTACATACGTGCGGTGCCATTTGACTTTGTCACCAGGCTGTGCGCCTGTTGCATTACCATGTGATGATATTGTCAGGGTTCATATACATAGACCGCTTGTAGTGGCATGACTTGAATAATTTTGATTCTAATATGACCCCATGTAACTGATTAATTATACTCCGAGCCCTCATGTGACAGATTAATAATACTCCGTGACCTCATGTGGCAGATTAATTATGCTCCGTGCCCTCATGTGACAGATTAATTATACTCCGTGCCCTCATGTGGCAGATTAATTATAGTGCGTGCCCTCATGTGATAGATTTATCGCCCGATGTGGGTTAGCAGCCCCCCCAAGACCCCTGATATTTTTTAGACCAAAAGATACACCCTCACGCTAAGTTCTAAACACAGCGCTGTAGATAAATCTATCACCAAATATGAGAGTATTTTCTTGAGGTAACCATAATTACGCTGTGGCATTAGCTGGTTTTCTTGCTAATATCCATTACGATATGGTCAGATATTATAGTGGACACACTCACATGTCATAGTGGACACACGTAGCCATCAAAACTTGCGATTCAATTTTTTATTTCAGTGCGATTCATTCAATTTTTATTTTATTTGTATTCAGCTTCGTGTGCCTCCGGGTTTCCCGCGTTTACTTGTAGGTAGCGTATGTAGTGTTCAGATGAGCAGTCAGATCGCCCAGAGATCTAACGACACTCCGAGGGGAAAATGAAACTCACACTCACAAACTCACACTCACACTCACACTCTACAGATTTATTCGCATAGGTAGAAGTAGATCACATAAAGTAAAGGATTGCCCGCGATTGTAAGCCTGAGTTGTTAGTTCGTATTTGAATCATCTTGTATTTTTCCATTTATTTCTGAGCTATGATTGTACCTCGGTGAATCGTGTGATAAACTTCTTAATAGTTTGTGTTTTAAATACAGCCAATTTCTTACTCCATGGTATAGTGGTTTGCATGAAGGCTTCACAGCCGAGAGGACCAGGGTTCGAGCCTCGGCACAGGCGAGGCTTTTCAAGTGACCACGGAGTAATTCCCTTGGAAAAGGAAGGTTAAACCACACTTTCCTCACATCCCTCACCACACCAGTAGTTGTAAGGCATTGAAAACTCAACGGTAAAACGTGTTGGAATTAATAAAGGTTTTCTTAAATCATTTATCAAAAATTAATTTAATATGCAAATGTGTCAGTAAACGTGGTCAAGGGAACAGTGAAAATTTAATTGAGTAATAGCCTAGTCGTTCAAATGAGCTTCGCATTAACCAGAGAGCGAACGAGCTGGAAGATTAGACGCCATTAATCCAACTAGTGTTGAACCGATTTAACTCAGAATTTTATTTCCTCAACTCTCCCGCATTTGCAGACTGGCAGAACTCACATACAGCGACTCAGTTTGACCGACTCAAACGAACTGCTCTAGGTGGGCTATCGCAGTATTTTAACACGTTGCCTACGTATTGGGCCACCGTTTACCAACCAACCAGTGTTACGTAATGGTTTTCTTGTGCACCAACACTCTTTTTATTTGATGATATAGAAAACTCTCATATATGAATTACATTACTAAACAAAAACTATTATTCTGAGTAAGGGAAGAACAAAAATGGCAGGAACAAGTCAAACTCCAAAGCACGAAAGTGTTGCCGAATAAAAATTCAGCACCCTTTAAAAAACAGATTAGGTATATGCATTTATCCGTAGTGAATGTGTGAGTAGAGATTAACTATTACACCCCAGCTCGCAGTTCGAGCATGTTCTAGCTTCCAGCAAGTTCCCGTTCTCGGACCTATGACAAGGTATCTTTGCCCTTTCAAGTTTAGCCCGACGCCCTGCGTCTTCTTCTTAAGCCTAGTCCTACAGCGGATCCTCCTAGATTACCTCCCGATTTCGAGCTTGTTCGTTCTACTCTAGTACGTGACGGTGTTGCCAAATCATCGAGAACGTTCCCACGCCTGCATCTGGAATTTCCCTGGCCCGTTAGCCTGAGTTAAAGATATATTACATTACAGCACACGCACTTCACTCTCGGCGTTGTTAAATTAGCTCTGCATTAGCTCAGCTCAAGAATGTAGTTCCCTCAGGTCGCGCTTGCGGTCACCGCCTACGTTTGGAATGCACACAGCGTCTCACGCGCCTCTCGCATACCGCCGCACGGCATTGGGTATAGTTAGCCTAGAACATAGCGAGCTACGAACATGTCTACATATATACCTCGAACGTTTAATTTTATTCACAAATATTTCAAGTAAATATGGCCCATGACAGTCCAAGATGCTCAAGAGTTTAGGCCTATTATATTATCTTCTATTTAAGCCCATTTCTGTGTCGAAAGCATTTATAGAAACTGACAGTAATTATGAATTTTGATGTAAACTTGTAATAAACACATCATTACTATAAGGAAAATTATAGTGTCATAGGCTATCAAAATTGACTTTTGTCAGTAACCATAAGTGTTCACGGACACAAACTGGGCTTAATTTGAAAAAATATTGTATAAATTTCAACTGCTGACCAGCTTGAACTGTATAAAGAATTTAAATCGATAAAAGGCCCTTGCACAGGAGTCAAGTCATGGCTCGTAACGGGAATTTGCAGGACGGTATTTCGTACGTGTTTCACAGAGCTCTGCCCGCATGTTGCTGCGCTGGCATGCTATTCACTCGTAATATCATCTCAACCGGTGAAATACGGAGAAAATGTACCTGTTACACAGAAAACGTCCGAATTGTTGTTCGGCTATGTTCATCAAAGAAAAATTTTTCGTCTCTGCCAAGCCACTATTTTCGTACTTCCTTCAGTCCGCGAGTACACGTATTGCCCCTCCCTAAACGTTTAGTTCATTTTCAGGTCGCGCATTGTTACTGCGGGATTTTCTGGTCCACGCTGGGAAAGCAACATACATCAGCAGCAGCGTCCTTAAGTCTCTGGAACGCAATGTTAGTGTGACTCGAGACCCACCAAACTCTGCGCTCGGGTTTAAGGGAGCCGTAAACTGCAGGACTCGGGAGCAGCTGTATGTATTGTACATTACGTCTGCCAGCGGCAAGTCAGGTAAGATGTGCGGGATGTGCTGCATGATGTACAGCTCCCGCCGTCGTAACATGAACAACGTACGAGTCTACGGCTCGAAAGTGACGCGCAGGAGTTGTAGGGGCGATCAATTGTGGCCAAGGCGTGTTTTGTTACGAAAGTGCGGACCCCAAGACGATTTCGAATATTTTTTTATAATAACGATGTTGTGAGCTGGTTCTGGTTGAACTTTTTGAAGGATTACGTGAAAAAAGTACAAATTATTGAAATTCAATTTGAAGTAAATAGAAAAATTGTAAATACTTATTGGTGTTGCAGTATTAAATCCGAGGTGCATTCGGAGTACGCGAGATGCACCACCCCAATGTTAGTTTGTCTCCTATATAGAACACCCAAATAAAGTGCACAAGGTTGGATTGTTCAAACTCTTCTAAAAAGTCTTGAAAACAGTTGAAGTTCTCGAGCGATCGATTGCTTTACCGTCTTTATTTTATTTCCGATACGAAGACTAGGTGGTGATTCATATAAATTTAAGTCATCCTCACAGTATACGTTGGCGGATAATTAAATAGCACCATGTACCACATACGAATGCATTTCAGTCTCATCAATTCATTCCCAGTCGCAACATTTTGGGGATGGAAATATTTCCCCACTCCGTACGAGGAGTCGTCAGAGCTCTCACATGTGGTGCAAAATGGACTTTCTCAGAGACGAGCAGTTACTTTTTCAGGCTGTTCCGCACATGACCCGTGTCTTCTGAATCTATTCGGCTCGTCTACCAACTTTTTTCTCAGCCAAGAGTCAGAAATATGAATTGGTGTCTCAGCACCGGCCTTTCTACCTCGTGATTTACAAAAATCGTGTTGCCATGAGAGGGAAATTTGAGAGCTGGAGACTTAATGAAAATGGAAGATTAATTTTAAAATCTTGTTGCCATGAGAGGGAAATTTGGAAGTTGGAGATAATGTAAATGGAAGCTTAATTTTAAAATCTTGTTGCCATGAGAGGGAAATTTTGAAAGTGGAGATTTAATTTAACCTATCTGAAATCAGTTGCAGTAAACATTACCATATTTTTACACCTATGTGAATGAATCAGACCTTTTCAGAAACATCAAGCAAAACGAAAAAATCTAATTTTCCTATGCCTACGAATTTCTCGTAATTTCAAAAAGTATCTTTAGAAAGCAAAAAACATTTCGAGAACTCCCACCATCTCAAAAGAAAGAATTTCATCGCTATCAATCGTTAGGACCGGGAAATCCAGTACCCTCTTTAAGGCAGTTTCCATCTCGAGACCAGACCACAGGGGCTTTATTTCAAGCACTTTGTTCCCCTGTTTAAGGCCATGTTCCAGATTTAGTGCGACATAACTCGTTGCATTTAACAAGCGCTTGGCTCGAGCAGGCTCTTCCTCGACAGTTCTTCTCTGCAGCAGTTCACGATGCAGGACGAGGCTTGGCAAACACATAACTCTTCGGCGCAACCTCACTACATGACTCGTTATGGATTACTGCTCACTACGGTGTCTGTCTGTCGCTCCTGGAGGTATATTCTCGTGAAAATGAAGACTGTGTGATTTTACCTCCTACTGATGTGATAGGTAAAACGTGGTGGGGATGTGCTTGTGTTTATTTTGCGCTTCTGTTCCAGCTCAAGGACGTGTTTGTAGTCTCGTAAATGCAATATCGTAGATTGACTTTTTTTTAATTAGTGGCATTAAAAGTAAGAAATAGTTGCATTTTCGATAGACAACTTTAAATTATTTGATTTAACTTGTCCAAGTTGGATCGCATACCACAAACCAAACGTTAACCCAAGTTCGTTACTTTATGTTACTTATTCAGTTGTTATTTATTCAGCTGTATCGTTTTTGCACAATAATGCACTCCAAGTTAAATATTCTGACCTTTCGTCGTACAGGTTGTCAATGAAGCCTCGTAACTTATAGGAGCCCACATGTAGTGTATCTCCGAGACATAGTTCATTCTGTGATTTCTCACTCGATTGTTATACTGAATCCAACGTAAATCCTGTGTGGTGAATACATTTTTCAGATGTTTCAAAAGCACGTGACGTCAGTGAAATTGGTGACCAGCGTTACACGGTAGTGAAAACTTCGTGGTGGACCTCGGCAAAACA
>VOMN01003698.1:0-29334 GCA_014899125.1 Orchestia grillus
TTTAATGAAAAGCTTATTCAGTTAGGCCGAATTTTATCTTTCAAGTTTTAACTTTTTCTATATCATGGAATGGAATAATTACAAAGAAGATATCTACCTTCAAGTCAATCTTTCCGTAATCGTTGTCCGCGTCTTCACCAACAATGTTTTATGTGTCCACAAAGACCACGTCTTTGCGTGATCAGAATGTCGTCGGTGGAAAGGAAAAAGAGTCCTCGTTCATTTCTGAATTCAATACTAAGAAAGCTCTTCCATTCTTGAAGAATTTCAGCCACATCATGGAGCGAGAGGAGCAACATGCGTTTTCTTTGATGGTTGCTCGCGATAGCTGATCAGTCATTCATTTTGAAGTATTTTTTTACTATCATCTTACAGAAACTGAGTAGGTCGCGTAAAAGCAGGTAATGCCATTTGTACACAGAGAGGATAGGCTGACAAAAATTGACTTCCACCGTATATTGTAAACTTGACGCTCTTTTGAAATAATTGTACATTTCTTCCAGGAAAATAAATTGCTCTAGCCAGCACAACATGGGTCGCATTATTTGGTTGCTACTCGTTGCAGAACGGGCAGTGTTAGTCGCTGAAGTATATGCTAGCGTCGGTTGTCATGAATACAGCATATTATCTTTTTCTTTTTCTCTGCTTCTCTGGAGTGCAGATCAGGGTACCGTTTCAATGACCTCTTTAACGATCTTTTTATCACATGCTCCTTTATTTTTTCTCATCAATTCTTTTTGCTCCCTCAAAATCCCTACTCTGCCCCTTTTGTTGGCTGAGCTAGTTAGGCGCCAAGGCTTTGCGTTTTTTTTCCTCGTGTCTCTTGAGAAAATCTTTCCGAGATTCAGTGTCGAATTTTTTGTTTGACAAGAAACAGTGGCTGAGTGAAATCGACATTAGGCATTCGAAATGCGTTTTCTCAGTTGCAAACTGTTCTTCCTATCAGGAGATAGTAGGTTGAGGCTCGAGGGTTATTTCTAATTCAGGACATACCCAAGTGGATCATTTGATAGAGAACGAATGTATCCGTTGTTTTCCATATAGATGTTAATTTTTAAAGCAGAATGTACGTGCTTACTTTTTTTACATTTTAGCGAACGAACTACTCTGAATGCGTTTTTTTTGTTCTTAAAACTATGCAGTTAATCGACAAAGCATCTCATTAAAGGAAAATTCTGTACACAAAGTTTTTAAATCAATAAAACCTTGCACAGATTTATCTAATCGAGATACTGAACTTTCTCTGGACAGTCAGGTATTCGGGAGACACCCTAGGACTTTTTGTACAATCTGCAAGAACCAATAATCGTCCAGTAATGTACTTCAGTTGCGGTGTGGTCGTGGTTCTGTAGAGCTCATAAATAATTAGATACGAGTTCTATTTTGTACTCTTGACAGCGAGTATTCATCATTAAATCGTGGCATCACACACACATTGCTTTGAGTTGTATTGAAAAGATCGTCGGCCTCGTTTCTTGTGTATCATTTTGTTCTCAACTTCACTTCTATCGATAAGTGCCCATGGAACTGCCCTGACGAGCAAACTGTTGTGCGGATACTTATACTAATCAACGTGCGTTTTCCTTGGAAGAATACGACCGTCTATTTTGTAGGAATTTTATACCAAAGGTATCGTGGTCAGTTCTTATTTGAAGTGGGTCTTATACATCGGTTGGGGTGAAGTTCATATCTGGGAATTAACCCTTCCGTTATTGATTCCGATTTAGCATATTCCTATATATATGCCCCTGAGTTTTCATGCTTAGCTCCAGCAACCATTTAGTAGACCTTTGGCCGCGGCTCTAGAGTTGGGCCGTGGCTCTGGAGTGGGACTGCTGCGACTCAGATTAAATGAAAAAGGAGGATTTCAGTATTTGGGTCATGTTACTGATCATTTTAGTCACGTTTGTGACTATATTTGGTGTTAAAATTTTTGTGCTCTACTGATTTTAACTCGAAAAGAACGTAGCATATTTTTCACGTATCTATATTTCTTTGCAGTAGCTGTTGTATTCTGAATATAATATCCTAATTCTGAGACCCACATCGCTCCTGTGAGATGGGCCACAAAATAAGCTGTTAACACGCCTCTTGATACTTGCAGGCGATATACGACATGCTCGGCAGCAACAGCGCCAATAGACCGGCCGACAGCGCAGAAGAGCGAGCTAAGGCCATCTTCAGCAAAATGGACGAGAACAACGATGGCAACTTGACGCAAGAGGAGTTCTTGAAGGGATGCCTGCTCGATGAGGAGCTCAGCAAAATGCTCACGCCTGGCGCCTAAGGAGGAGCGGTCTCTTGTGTCCGGTCTTGGTCGCTTGGTTGTAGCAGTGGCAGGAGTTTTCGTACCAGCTGTTGTCTGTGTTGCGTCGCTGACTTCCGTGGTTGTCGCATCATTGGTTATGGCGGTTGGCGAGATTGGTATCTTATCTCTGCGAAGGCGCTGCATGGGGTAAAGTTTGGTTACAGAAGCACCGCGATTGGTACGATGGTAACAGGTACTGAGGCAATCGTTGGAGCGACTGAGGCTTAGGCTTTCCGCTGGTGAACGACCTTAGGCGATGTGTTGAAATCCGGTAATTTGTGGAAGTTCGTGCGAGTTGGAGATATATACGTACAGCAGAAAGTCCTGGGACGTTGCTTTCAAAGGTATCGAGGTCTGAGGGGTGGTTTGGTCACATGCAGTGGTTAAGAGGCTTCAATGACGATGAGTTTGTACTGTAAAGTGTGTAAGTTATCACGTTTGTGAATGTATGTTCCCACGTGATCATTGTTGCAGTAAATCTGAGCCATGTGTGCACAAGGTTTGATAAGTAATAGGCTTTACGTAATTCTTAAATTTGCCCGCGGCTAGTGTAAAAACTTGTAACTAAATGCTCTAAATTCAGTCCATTGCTGGTTTGTCGTGGGAAGGCAGATGCAGACATCGTGTGGGACGTCAAGTAACGACAAATTTGTCAGCAGAACGAGAATTGTGTGCGAAGGCTTCGATGAATTTTGGGACTGTCGACTTTTGCAGTTTGTTTTCTTAGCGGGAAAACTGTTTGTTCTTTGGTGTAGTTAAGTGTGATTAAAAAGACGGAGCTGGCTCTGGAATGGGTTTTAAAAGTAGAATAAAGCCGCAAAATAAAACACTTTTTGAAACCAAGGTAAAGAGTTAAATTGCCCTATTTTTCCAAATTTATGGGCCTAGTGACAATATTCGGTGAATTTTTTTCATGAATCTATCGGCTTATACCTATAATAGCTTATCTGACTCGTAGACATATAGTGACGGAGGCGAACAACACTTCGAGTCTCGCTACTTCAGCATTGAATCACTTTGCAGCTATTGCTCGCTCACTATTTTTTGGAATCTTTAGCGGTAAGTGTAAGCATGGAGCAATATGTGTGAGCGATGGAATAATTTGTGGTTGATTCTGTGGTTCCTGATTTTGCGTAATAGATGGGCGCTAAAAAACGTTATTCTTATCTAATTAGAATATTTTAAATGCAAACTGATTCAGACTCGTATCCTTCAAGATGCACGAGCACCTTCATGTGCCACTGAGACATTGTAGCAAATCCAGCAAAGCTCACGCGACTGTAGCCAAAGGGCCCGTCATAGCAAAGCTTCAAACCCGAAACTGTACTACAAACTTCTTTACGGTTCCTAGAGTTCTTGCATTCCGTATTTACAAGAATGGCTTCTGTAATTGTCATTGATAGATTTTCTGCCGAGTTTCAAAATTAAAGAACTTGTAATCGCGGCTTCGTGGATTATCTTGTGCTGTGATTTGGCGTTGAATGAAAGTCCAGTTCGGAATGAGACGTAGCAGGAAATTCAAGTTCAAAATTGCATTACCATTTGAAAATCGATCAAAATTTGAAATGCGACACGTTACGATCGTTGAAGATATACAAGTTACTATTTTTTCATGGTATTGTAATTAGTGGCGTCGTGTGCGATTTCATTTTTTTCGGCGCATATTTTTTCCGGCGCATATTTTTTCCGGTTGGGTTTAGATCGCTTACGACGAGCCGGATAGATCAGATTTTACGGCTTACAACACTGAGATATGTGGAATGGGTTTACAGGTGGTGAAACGGTAGATTTTCGTTTTTGCACTGAAACGAAACCGAGAAGGTTATGCAACAAAATATTTGAAGCTAGTAGTTTCTTGCACTTTTCTCATTTTAGCCATCATTTTCCATGTTGTACCCAATCTACAGTGTTGCTTTTTCGCGCTCTCTGCGAGAATAAATTTTGGCAGTGAGAGAGGCGCGCGCGTAACGATGATTGGAGGGCAAAAATTTTATTTCCATATTGCTGAGATTTCAAGTTTTCCACTTCATTAGTCGGGAGTGAAATTCTCCTAGTTTCTTCTTCTAATTGTGGTGTAGTGAAGATGTTGTCGTCGAGGTTCTTTCTTTTGCTATTACAGATGTTCTGGTCTTCGTTATATTTTGCCAGCTCATTATTGAGCTTTGGTGGATAATAGTTTATTTTTTCGACTTGTGTATTCAAATGGTGATGGGTAAGGCAGAAAGTGGAATGCCGTGATGTAGCTTGTTGTCGTGATTGTGTAGAAAGGCGAGAACTTGTTTATTTATGTGGATATGGCGAGAGAAAGTCTAAAGACAACGGAAAGAAAAGAAGAAAATTTTTGAGGTGGTTGGTCACTTGTAGAGTATCTTTTAAGGTAATATTAAGCATCAGCTACTGCAACACAATCATTCTCGATGTATCACCTCATTTAGCGCATTGTAAGCAATCTCTTCGACTAAACCATTTCTATAGCCCAGTTGCAGAAATTCCTTCCTTAAAATATCCTAACGAGACACACATCGGACCTCTTCGAGGTACGTCATTACCCTTGTATATCGAATTGAACCCTGTCCTTCCTTCGAAAGTAAAACGTTTTTGCGAAACTATGATGTAAAATGGAGTCGCGCTCGCCTCTAGCTTCAAAAATTTTGCTCGTTTATTGAGCTAGATAAGATTGATTATCTCGAACCGCGAGACGGACTAAAATTATTTTTGAAGTTGCAGAAATATTTACTCAGGTTGATCCCGGTCACAGACTTCGGTTCCTATCGTCGCTCTTGACTTAACAAGGTGCATGTCTTTTTTCTTTAATTTCGTTGCTAACGGCAATTTTTCTGTGGCTGAAATTGGTCTAATTCATGGTAGCTTTGATACCGGCCGCTGGAGTAGTACTGCTTGTTTTGAGTTAAAAAAATCAATGCTTAACACATTCACTGCCATGGCACCCTATATCGGTAACATGACATTCAATCTACGTCATGTCACCGGTAAATGGTGACGCTTGTACTTCCAATGCCAGAGGTGTCTCCAGTCGATGATGCCGATGTATGCATTTTTCAATGCATGAGAAAACGTCTGGCGTCACATGTAAAATTTTGTATTCATTTCTGGCTCCATAAGGACCATTTTGTCATATCGTGGCTTCAACTAGAAGTCAACGGAAGGGTACATGGAGATGGCTTAACATTCACTTTTCATCAGCTAGGTTCATGGATCTTTCAGTTTTATTTTTGTATTGGAAAAACCTTACAAGACATCAGAAAAGTAATATCATTTTCATTTATTAAGTATATTCGTATTATCATAAGGATACCACCAGCGTGTGGTGATATGGCCTTTGGTAGTTTACACCCGACTTGGACTTCCATTTTTAATAGGTCATATAAGAATTTAAAACTAAAGTTGTGTTAGAACATTTATATTAGTTGTATAAATCACTTTCCTGCTAAATTCAAAAATATTTGTTCTTCGGTCCCGCTGTGCGTTTTGTTTAAAATGGCTTGGCAGTGAATGTGTTGATACTACGGAAGTAACTCGACTTCGAGTTCTGTTACGAAGTACGAGACCTACCTCATGTAGATGAGAGGAGTTTCATTGCGAAAAGATTCTGTGTTCTCAGAAGAAATGTAAAAGGGTTTTAAAATTAATTAATATGAAGAGCTTCACTGCAGGAATGGATTCTTATGTCAACGGACGCAACCAATTTGCGATATTACATTCCTTGTTATTCTTGGGGCAACTGAATTTGATGATCAATCCCGAACTCTTAAAAACGATTTTCTAGAATCATCTTTATAACAAAAGATTTTCTCGATTCTTTCATTCTGAATTAAAGTGCATATAGCCATCCGACTGCCTGAACAGTTCTATCACCCGAATTTCTATAAGTATATAACACGATATCTTTCTAATCATTTGAATTGTCGGGTATTTCTCTTGACGTATGATTGACATGTGAAAATTACTAGTGATCAGTGTCTGCACGTTGCGTGACACTTGGGTGGACATTTTTTTCTACTTACGTCATAGAACGATGAACTTTGATCATTTTTGCGGATATGTGTTTATAAAACACTGCGCAAGTATTGAGTTTATAAGTTCTTTATTTTGATGCAGTAAATACTCGTTCTGTTCTGCTCAGGTTATTTCAGTGACAGAACACAATCGTTGGCACCCGAATAAACTTTCTAAGTCCCTCTGAAGGATTTATATTCCATACTTCAATGTTGTCCGACAATGAACGGTGTCATCCCTACTGTGCTGGAGAGCTCGTGTCTATGTTTGCAATATTTCAGGATGTATAAACATGCTCCAGAAGTTTTTAAATATGGCTAGAACGAAAAATATTGCACATTTCAGTGAACCGAGTTGGTTTTCCTTGTTGAAAAAAAAATCTTGATGTTAGTCCACAGCGTTGAAATATTTGATTGAAATGTTTTTAATCAGGAGCGCTCGGTTAGCGACTCCCATTGTATTTACTTTAATCTTCGTTGATACTGAATTACTCAGTATGTATGAAATGCGGCTTGCTACATCGATTTTGTAGAACTTTTGCTATAATCATTTTGTTGCGTTTCTATTGTCTATTGTAATTCACACTTGCGTTATGGGTTTTTTCCTCTAATTGAATTTAAGTTTTCAAAGCTTTTGCCATTATCTAAACCTAGTTAAAACTAATTTCTTGAAATTATTCATTTCTGAAATGCGTATAATTTTTCGAAATAGCAAAGCGTAATTGTGAAGTATGCTTTCGCTGGTTTTCCATGCTATGAACTTATTGTGTATTTGGTATTTATTGTCGTAAATGTTCACTCCATAGATTTTACGTTTTTTGCGATTAAGGGGGAGAATAAGACATGCACTGCATTGAAAATATATCTATCACAAATACATAGCTATTGCATTTGAATTTAACTTAATAAAAACCAGTTATAAGTTACTGGGATTAGACTGCCAATTTTTCTGGCTTATGTGAAGGCTAGATAAAACATGCGATTCGGGGAGAAGGAGGAAGAGGGAGTTTTAATTTAGATTAATTACTATGTTTATTTCGAAAATGCTTTGATTTTACGATTGAAAATGCGTGTAGCGTGATCAACGCACAGTTACGCGTGAGTTTGGTAGGTAATGTCATAGTAACTCTGAAATGTTCAATTCTTAACATTGCAGTATTTTGTAATGTACTGATGGTAATTACGCATCTGGAATTGAATCGTATCAAACTATGAATCATTCACGATATGGGTTTTCTGGATGCGAAGTTTTTCTTTGAGGTTTTAAGTTCCTCTTCTATTGCTAAGTGTTGAATGATCGTACGCTAGCACATTAGAAACGTTCTTGCAGGACAGTTTGAGCTGCCTGTCAATTGTTTATTATGATGTAGAATCGGTTTGAAGTAGAAAGAAAACCCGAGCACAAAATCTCGTCTCAACTTGATGCATTTTGCCTCGCTGTATCGATTTAGTTTGTCGACGTCTTCTAGCTTAAGTTTTTATTTGCCTCTAAAGATGACCGTGGCTGTCTTTGAGTAAATTTGAGGTGGTAAAATAACTGATCTTGCGTCAAGGAAAACAGAACGGTTACTGCTGAAATATTTTATTACCGAAATTATTTTATTTATTCATTGACACGAGAATATAGTTTCTGTATATTTTGAAACTAGAAAAACTATCGATGAGTAAATTGATGTGTATGCATTCATCTTAATTCTTCCCGATAGAAGTGAAGAAGTCAAATTTATAAGATAAATACATAAGAAAACAAATCTGATCGATGATGAAAGACCTTGGCGTCCATTTCACTCACACACAACGGACTTCATTAAACTCTTCAACAAGTTTGTCACTTTTATTTTTTATTTCATTACTCATAAATTTTGTTATCTTACTAAGTGATCATCTTTGTTTACAGCATTGTGTAACTAAGTTTTGTTCTTTTTAAGGCTGTGCATCATTTTTAATGAAATTCAAACCTTTTTCTTTGTGTTACAAAGGACATTTTGCCTTCATGAACACCTCATTTTTTCTGTCTCTTCATTTCGATGCGGGCAAAAAGTTATTCCCATCAATTCCTTTATTCCTCACGCATTCCTACTTAGTTTCACAATTCATTCAGAGAGAGATTTAGTGATTTTTCGCATGATTTAATTTCACATTCAAATTGTGAACCAAACTTGATCTGTGGTTATTATTCTTTTGTTCTTGGTAGCCATTACTTGTCAGGTTCACCCGACTTGAACATCTAGCTAAGTCTTATCATTCAATTCGCTCATCAATTGCATCACTGCATTATATTTTCTCGTGATGTTAGTTCCTGTGCTGTTCATGTCACAATAAGTGCTGTCTTCTATTTTATATCCAGGGTATGAAAGTTTAAAATGAATATTCCATTATTAACTTCATGACTCGTATCAACAGTGCTATTCTATTCCTCCTTTTATTCTTGATGTGCTTTTTGATTGTAAGCTCGATGTGACATTCCTCTCTATATCCTTTAAGTCTACGAGTTTCATTCCTTCTAAACATATTACCATCGTGTCCGTCAGGATTTGCTTTCGATTCGTACGTTTTGGCTTACTTCTTTCACAACTTGTAGCACATCTATGAATGGGAACTTCAATCCATTAGTATTGGTTGAATTTTTCTACGAAAAGATAAGAGAACCAACTGTCACAAATCGACTCATTTTTTTCTCGTGCTTTGAAATTTTAGTGTGAACACAACTTCATTCTTAACTACAGTGCCAATTATAATTTCAAGTGCCGGTCGAGATATACAAATGAAGAATAGGCTCTTAAGTTTTACCCACATGGTAATTAATTTTCGGGTAATAAAGTAACACTAATGAATTAAAAAGTTGAGATGGTGAATATTGAATTGATCGTGTTTGAAGAAATGAGTGTGTGCTGAAACGGCTAAATAATGTCACGTGGACGTATACGATTAATGAAATTTAGTTTCAAACGTACTGATTTGCCTAAACGCCAAAAATTGAGGGTTTTTTAGTAACCTTTTGTTGCATTAAGCTTTCAGTGAAGTGGGTGATGAAAGTCTTCAAAATGCTTATCTGTTTTATGCTAGACGTCGTTGCAATAACCTCAATAAATACGAGACGTTCTTCTAAGAACTAATTTTCTCGTCTCTTCGAGGCGAGACAGCAATACCATTGCAGAGTGTTTACTACGAGCTTCATTTCCAGTAATGTACTCTTAACAATATGCGAATCTTCTTGCATACTTTCAAAACATGAAATCACTTCTAGACCTGCGTTATGAGAATTTGAACAAACGCCTCGCTAAAAGACTATCAGCTATGAAGTGTGCGCGCCAGTAAGTCATATTTAAAAAAAATGAAACCTCAGGTAATTGAAGATCACTACCATCAGTAATATCTGCTAGGACTCTTCATTGTTAACTTAAAACAAGTTGGTGCGAATGACGGCGAGGTATTTCCTTTATGAGTGTAACTTATAACGAAACTATGGAGATGCCTACAAATACCTCTGTTAAACAGTAGCTATTGAGTTACGCCGGAATGACTAAACTGCCTTGCACTATGCGCTTGGCGTAGTTGTAAATTGAACCTGGCTGGTTCAAGAGCTTCTAGCTGAGCATGAACAGTAATAAATTTTTGACATCTCTTTCTGCGCTCACACGTATATTTGCTTTCGTATGTACGCAATAATTAACGTCATGCAACCCTTTACACAAGGTAGTCACGCGAAAATGAGAGTACTTTTGAATGACAAGAAGTTTTCATTATAAAATGTAAGGAAAGTAATCCAGCTCTTATTTGATATGTAAAGCGTTGCTATACATTTAGAGAGTCTTTGTACCCAAAATCCTGTATTATAATATGTGTATGTCGAACAATCTTTCTATTTGTTACTCTTACTCTCTTCACCGTCAAAGGTCTGGAGTCCTTTCTATTTATATATATATATGATGAACTCTTATATATTGTAGTATATATTATGAGCGAAAGCCAGTCTTTGTGGTGTCAGTAGATGAATTTCATTCAAGTTTTCGTTGAAACGGCCAGCTTTTATTGCTTGCAATCGTTGAGTTTCAAAAATTTATCATTTGTCGTTTATTGTTTCTGTACATTTGAGCTATGACAAACGAGTATCAGAATTTCTGATTGTTATTCGAAAATAATTTCATGAATAATTTTTAACTTATGACCATGACAGCTAATTTGCGGAAGACGCAGAAGTTTCGCTGGTATTTTGACTATAGTTTGATCTCCTTCGTTTCATTTTGCGGCAGTGTCTCAAAGGCAGTGTTTAAGGCAGTGCTTTAAGGCAGTGTCTCAAAGACAAGACTTCAATGGAACATAGAGCAAAATCGCCGGATCATTTAAGCAATTGTTCACTTTAGTTGGTGGTAGAACGTCGACTCATTTTGAGCTCTATTTATTTCTGCAGTACTATAGCTCTTTTAGAAATAGCTATAATATTATAATTATTAATTACGCTTAAGTGTAAGACGCGAAGATGGACGCGCAGTGTGGGTAAGCCGCACAACTGAGTAGTGTTAATTATAAGTGTTGTGTTTTTTTTTAATACGTTCGTTCTGCAACTACTTCTACTACTACTATTGCTATAACTACTACTACTGCTGCTAAAACTGCTGCTGGTCCTTTAAGTGCGTATTGGACAGCACTGATACAATGTGACTACATTTTCCTTACCTATTTCAACCCTTCAGTGCATACTGTGCTTCACATGTGATAGTTAGGTCGGGTAAACGTTATTTTGATTCACACGTCATATCGACTCTTAACTGAAGCACTGTTCGTTGGGTCTGCATCCCATTGAAATTTTTACAATGGCGACTTATGTGCTCTACGTTATTTTTGTTCATGAAGAATTATGTACACATTAACTTCTGACTTTTCTAAGGCCTGTCTCTTCACACGTCGGTGTCTTTTTGATTATCGTACCAGAAAGGTGTGTGAATTCACGAACTTGCTTATGTTATTGAAGTTTTAGGGTTTGTGCTCGAATCAGTAAGGTTTGTGGCTGGGTTCTGCCTCACGCATCTTAGGCCTTAAATTGTGTTGCTCGTGGGTGTATGCGTCTTACGGAATCATGCAGTCAGTAACGTGGATGAATTATATGTGGGTCCAGGTGGGGCTGCTAAGTATGAATTCTAAAGTATATTTACCTCTTTTTTTACGTTCGGCGGCCTCACTACATTTGATGCAGTGCTCAGGTCTATCATTCAATCGTAGCGATTGTGCATCAAGGTGACATTCGGTTCAGATTACGGCAAACAGTTATATCCAATTTCTAGAGTTACGAGGATAATCATTCGTAATCTAATTTGGCCTCGAACACTAAGTACGGATTTTGATACATACCTTTTGTTTTGCTACTGCTGGATTTCTTCATTGGAAATGCTTTAGGCTCGAATCTTTCAAATTAAACAGTACGAAGAATTTTTATTTCCATTAAGTTCATCGTTTATTCTTGCTTCTGTAAAAATGAGGTGAACACGTCTCTCGGGCCTCTTAATTGAGTTTGACTCCTGAACACAGGAAATGGTTTGCCACTAAGACTTCTTTGTTGAGCTTTCATTTTTGTTTTGTATGAATTTCATCGAATCAATTTATGTTAACAAGCGAGGAATACTCAAGTTTTATTTTAAGTTCAGACTGTAGGTAAACGTATTACAAACTAGGGTTTAAATTACTAAAATTATTTTCTGAGCTACCAAAACAATTATTTTAGGGTCGAAAAGGTAGACAGGTAATGTTTTTACCTGGTGCATTTATTCATGTGCATAATTTTTTCATTAGAATGCAATTTTTATTTACTTTTTTGTCGCAAGATAATTTATTTGCAGCGCCAAAATTAGCAAGGACGCTTATGATTCTGAAAACAGGACACCGATGCATCAAACGAGCGTGCTTCCATTGTTTCCATCATAAATGAGATTGAGTTCCTTTGTATCAAGGGCTTGTACTATTCTTAGTATACAAGACTGCTATAGTAGTTCAAGTTTCCCTAACCGCTCGTACGGAAGTCACTATTGCGTGTACTTACCGCTCTGACAGACCATTCATCGAAGACTTGCGTCAAGTTGTCGTATCACAATGTGTCGAGTCTCCATGCGTTAAAGGCGACAAAAACTGTGTGTGTGACTGTAATATACAATACTTGAAAGGTATGTATTCTAGTACCATACATTTCATGGTACAGACTGATCCGGCTGAGTTATTACGGCAATGCTGCAGTTTGATAAGAAAATAATCGAAGTCTGTGAAATAAAGAGTTCGCGGAAGGATCTATAAAAACGGATTTTGAAGAGATGTCCTAATGAGAGCTAGTGTACCTGGTTCCCCTGCATTTTTTACGTTATAAAGGTAAAAATTCCGTACTGAGTTCAGAGGCGCCCTGTATTCGCGCTTGGTTTTTATGTCTGCTCTCTAGATACTCTCTAGTGCCCTCCTATTGCTACTACTTCTTGCTATGAGAGATGTTATACAGTGTTCTCTTTGGTAAATAAATGCGCCTGATTGACTCAATTATATTTGTCTGTGTTGTTTTTCTCCTGCGGATTGTTCTCTTGCTTTGACAGTAAGTTCTGCGAAGTTCATGTAAAGTATCTTGTGTGGTTAGGTAATAATAATACACAAATATGAATACCTTATTAATCTTTTGATCCACATCAACTGGTGCTGTACAGCGGAATCCTATAAGAAAAAGTCTTGATACAATGCTCGATTTTGGCCCATCTAATAATACGATGAAGCGCGACGTTGTGGAATTCGCGTTGAAGAAATTTGTAATCAAGGCCTTGGTATCTATCTTCTTTCAGCCATGCTATGTTGTCAGTTTCAAAACCTTCAGACGTGTCAACGATATATCTTTCTTATGTTCCCTTTTTATTATTAGTACTTTAATTTCCGCCTCGTTATGTTTGTGCAATTTCATAAAAGTTGATTAGGCATGTATTTCTACATGTGTTCAATTTTCAATCGACCGTAAACATAATTCAGTTTTCTTGAATCTCGCTTCACTTTTGTGAATAATTTCGTTTAGAATATTTATACCTGTTTGTGTTATTATATCTGTGTTCTGCCTTCTCCGAATAACTGAAGTGTTACTTTTTCTTTCACTCCACTTCTTAACACGGTAGTATGGATCTTTATTTATACCAATGTCGTCAATTATGTCAGTTTTACGAATAGTTTTATAGTTCTAAGTAACCTTGGCTCGTATGAAAGTCTGTCGTCTGTCAAGGTACGTAATGACTGCAAGTTTCATCTTTTATTTTTTCTTAAATTTCTGTTTCACGACAGCTGCATTGCACATAGTGTGCCGTTCAAAATGTTGGGACAATTTTGTGTCGGTTACTGAATTTTAGAGGCCAATTATTAGAGCACTCATTATTTTCATTTTTTCTTCATGATTGTACTCTAGACTGCAATTTTTATCATAGTTTGTAGCGAGTACTTTCTGGTATAGGTACCTTGTAAGCTAGTAATTATAGCTCTGCGGAACAATTTCTGTTCAGTTTTTGTGAGTTTTTGTTAAAATGTAAATACTATGTGGCTAAACCGGGAGAAAATTTTCTTTACTTGACCGATAAATCTTGAGCTGAATAAATTTATCGTACCTCAGCACTTCAATATTTGAGAGTCTATGCTTAAGTAAATATTCGTACGCTGCGAAGTGTCATTGGAAGAGTTGGGTACTGCAATCAATATATGTTTCGATTGTTTTCGTGAATTTTTCAACATATTTTATTCATTTTTCGGGGTTTATCAGTTTAAACAATATTGAATATATATCGGAATGATTGTGTTTTTGTGTGTTATTTTATCAGGCAAGTAACATGTGTCCCATTTTTGCAGGTCACGTACCAGAGAAGAAGAAACGGCGCCAGTGTTCCGGTGACTCGTCCTAGCCATTGCGTACCACTTGTCTTTCGAGTGCCCAGCCTTAGCGCCTCATATCTACTGTAGTGTCTAGTTCGCCATATCTCCTTGCTAGTTATTGTTACTGCCTCCTACTTCCTAGGCCTAACCTTATTCTAGTAGAGCTATGCCGTATTTGTTATAGCTGCGGGATTGACATACTCTCATATACCTAGAAACACACTTGTCCAAACTCCATTCAAGCTAATACCTAGCAATTGTAAAGTTCCATGAACTCTTTCAGTAGTTTGTTACATAGTAATCGCTGTTGTAATTCTAAATATTTGTAGCTCGGAGTTTCTTATGGTGAAGTAATTGGTCAAAACGCTTTGAGCCAAGGTACATTTGAAACGCAACTCATTATACTCTATTTGGCGGAAATCGTGATCATCTGAGAAACAAACCCAAAATTTAACGTACAAAACCAAGAATTTTCCTGAACTCGAGATGGGGAAACAGAATAGTAAACTCAAGCCTGAGGTGCTGGAAGACCTTCGCTCCAATACCGAATTCACAGGTAAGATTGCCAGTGCACAAGTTAGTCTATTTCTGTACTCTCCGCCCGTACTCCAGGATGGGTTATAGCAACTCAATATCCTTCGGGTTAAATTTCTAGAATCCTTTTGAAAGATATGCGCCAGGAGTAGTAGGGAAAGATGTGTTGCACGCTGATGAATCCCATACAGTTGCGAATAGCGTACAACGAGGGCTTAGCGAACAGAAACGGGTGTTGTAGATCGCACGCCCGACATGACGCGCGTCAATTGCACGGTAGTTCATAGGTTTTCATAATCTTTGTGGCAGGATCCCGTTTCCATAGTTTATGATCGCATTACGGGCGCTAAAGCCTGATTAACATTCGTACTTCTTAGTTTTCCATAATATATTAGATGGTATGGTTTCATTTCCCACCTATCGGATCCGTTTCAGCGTGACAGCCTGTTAACATTTGGATCTTTGTTCGACAGTTCTATTATATTCGGCCGCTTCACGAGTGACATTTTTCAGTCATATTTTTTTAAATTTTAGTTTCAATAAGAGATGAACTCGATGAATCCCGTTGCATGCACTGCGGTTGCACTCTAAAGAGTCAAACTGCGAGAGGTTGTCTTTGATATTGTATATCTAGAAGATTGAGCGCCCGTCTAACGACAGGGAAGGTTCTTGTACCTTACTCGATGAGAATGCCTATAGCGATTAATATTGTCAATGTCCTCTAATAACGAACATTCCTTTGTGATATACTTACACATTTATTGCAAATTCTGCCATTTGCTACAGAACTTTGTAGTGTGGTTATGCTCACTGTTTTGATCGGACTTTGCTTCCTTGTCACTCTTTATCACTTGCGAGAAGAGGCCTACGTACCGTATAAGTGATTCCACGCATTAGTGAGGAGTCAGGTTTCATTCTAGTCCTTTATTTGTTTCACTTCATATATTTCGTAATCCTTCGCTTCGTTTCGGAGTCACAATTACTCTAAATTTTCATATTAAAGCAGAATTTTAGATTGATAAATAAATACATATCACAGTTTAATAGATTTTATCTCNTCTCGAATTTAACATCAATTATGTTTCAGATTCGGAAATTCAGGAGTGGTACAAGGGCTTCTTGAAGGACTGCCCTACAGGTCACCTTTCGGTCGAGGAGTTCAAGAAGATCTACGGAAACTTTTTCCCATACGGTGACGCTTCTAAGGTAAGAACGACAGGGTGTGCGAGTTTTCAAAGAATCTGAGAATTAGCTGGAAGGAAAGCGACAGCGCTGTGGTAGAAGGAAGTAAAACTTGTTTTGCATTTTTCACTAGGAAGGTGAAAGAATCTGTGCACAAAACTAGTTTCTAACAGACGTGGAATTTCTATGTTACGATTGATTTGATACAAGTGCGAGAGGCCCATCGTTGCCCTCAGAAGAACAATTGTGTATGAATTGTTCAGCTGTTTCGTAGTTGATATGATTGAGGCCATAGGTTCTGTTTAATTTTTATGGGAAAAATTAAGAACCATCTGTCCTCGTCACAGCTTTTCGGAGTCTCCTCTTTACTAGCGATTCACCACAAATTGCTGGAGTTGTGACTTGGATCTCAATGATATCTCACAGGCCCTCAGTTTTTTTACTTTTCCACACAATCTTTGTTTGTGCAATTTTCCTTTCTGTACAATTTTCCTTTCATAATTTCGAAATTGTCAGATCTCACTTTTTATAGATTACAATGGTCGTGGGAACTGCTACTCAAAATTGAATTATGGTAATTATGGTTTCGCAAGCGACTCTGATTCGAATATAATACCTTGAGTTATCTAGGCGGTAATCTTTCGTTTGACTTTAGATTTTAGGTTTTAGGTATACAGAAATTTTTTCATGAAATTGTTTTCAACTGTTTTTCGTTACCTATAGAGAAATATTTGATGGTTATATTGAATTTCAATTTATCGAATGAAAATATGTGCAAATGCTGTCCTTCGTCTTCTGCTAGAAAAATATGAAATAATTGTGTAGTTTCTGTCTCGTAGATTCTGAGTTCTGCAATAGAATTAATATTAATTTCCAGTTGGATTGGATTTTTCGGTTTGCTTTTATTTCTCTTTTCTTTAGTTTGAAAACAGCCTTATCATTGAACTATTTTTGTTTTGGTATGTCCCCTGTTTATTCACACGAACTGATGTTTTTTAGATGCAAACTCCATTTTGAGTCGAAAATATCTCGAGGTTCAAGTTCGACAGACATGACAAAATAACACCAACTCATCGTTTCTTCACTCTAATTGAGAGTTGTATATTTCCTTATTTTTGTTTTCAAGAGCTGTAATTGTCACCAAGAAACTTGAATTTATAGAAATTTTAGTATAAAACTCAGGTGAATACAACTAAAACGACTGTTTTTGGTATTATTGTTTGAATAAATATATATGAACTTGGATTCGTAGGGAGGAGTTCGGGCGCTCAGACCCGAACTGATAATGCCACGTTTTATTTTTGAATTGTATTTTGACTGCTGGTTTTGAGTGAAGGTTTTTTATATCAGCCGGTTTTAAGTTCACCAAGTAATCCTATTCTTCATTTTGTCAGGTGTTTTAACCTAATTATCTTTTAGAGGAACCAAAATCGAAGAGTAGTTCACGTGCATAATTCTTTTCATATTAGTTACATTGGAGTATGTTTGCATATTCCTAGAAATTGTAACCACAGTAAATATAGAGTATTTACTTAGACAATATAAATGTGTGAAACGTAGTTTGGCGTTGATTCGATCCCGCAAAACCTTTTTAATTGGTACCTTTGTAAGGTGTTGTTAGACCAAAGGTAGATTCCGGTGGAGCATGAGCTACCAGGTATAAGTTTAATTAACGTAACGTCCCTCTAATGTGTTTATCGGATTATTTTCAATTCCATGTTGAGATAATACTAACTTTTTACTTACGAGTGTTTTTCAGAGTGAATTGAGGACGGTGCACGCGCACCGTGTGGGGCGTTTCCGATTTCGTCTACCTTCTTCATCTGCCCTTCTCACTTCCTCATTAACTTCCCACTAACTACGAGCAGCACTCGTAATGCTAAAGTGACTGAACGTATTTAGCTGAATTTTTGGGTTATATACTAAACGAATGATACTCGTTATGAACAGTTCCTGTCATTTCTCCACGACGCTCTACAGTCATAATTCTACTGAAATTACGGTTGACTCACTTCCTCTCTAGTTATTTTTACGGACACTTCCTAAATGTTCTCTTTTCTAAAAATAGGAAGCGTGATGCACCGTCTTGAAGCTCGTATCAGCGTTGACACCGTTCTCTATTATTCGCAGTCGCCTTTCGCTCAGATATTAGGATTATTTTCGGACTCCGTTGTAATGGAGGTTTAATTGTGCAAGCCAACATACTTAGCTGATAAAACATCGAATTAAAGTAACTGGACCACAAAGGATTTAACTTGTTTACTATCAAAAATATTTACTAATGTCAGTATTATATTTTTGATTGGGTGTGTCTATCCATTATGCTATTTTTTTTTTATTTCGTAAGTGATCAATTTTGGATTTAGTCTCTGATCTCAGATACTAACAATTTTTGTAAGCTGACTGAACTGTTGATTGCAGCAATCAAATCAGCTGCCAGTAGCTTTTAACATCTCATGAGATTTTAGCCTTTATTTTAAAACCAGTTAGGTGCAGTAGTACCTGATTTATCATTTCCTTATTTTCTCCTGCTATTGTGATTTTCCCTTCGGTACTCGCCTGTTTTTGTTCTTTGCTGATTTGTGAGTCTTGCTAAGTTTTATTCCTTTCTTATCCATTTGTTCATAGCTCGATTATCATTCAAATTTTGTCTACGAAAATTTAAATAACAGCTGTTGAATAAACTCCAAAATTAATAAAGCTGAGTTTTGAATATTTTAGACTGTTTGGTTGTGTAATTTTTTCGGAAGTTATTATTGTATTATGTTAAATAGTTTCCGTTCAGGGTGTTGTCTTCAATTTTACTTTCTTTTTTAATTTTCATTGAGTTATAGACTGTTGACGATTTTAAGTTACCAATACTTATATATATAAAGTATATGTACTGTATTGCAATTAACGTGAATGATAAAGTAAAAGACACCTCCAGAACATAATTGATTCAAATGTTTTAGCTAAAAACTTTAAATTTCGAGGACATGCCCGTGGGTTGAAAAAATACATTTGAACTTGGGTTCGTTGGAGTGAGTTCAGACACTCCGACCCGGGCGACAATGATGTGCTATGTTTAAGGAATGACTGATTAAATCTTCCTTTCTGGAGAAAAACATACCTCACGCAATAGAACCACGGACTTCCTGAATAGGAGACAAGCACGCTGCCACTGCGCTACGGACCTCCATAAACACGGAACTGCACAAATATACTCGGAAGTTTGATCTTTCAAGTATTGGCATTAAGTTATTGTTGACTGCAATTTTATGCGAATTCAATAGTGGTGGTGTGAGTAATACTCGTGGGCTGAAATGACAATGCAATTCGAGTATTTATCGCAATACCGAACTTATCGCACTATGTAGTTCTCTAAAGATCATTCTTGTATTTTCTGTAATGGGAATTAGCTTATCTTGACGAATTTGTTAAATTCATGGCATTGAAATCGAAAAAGATAAAATACCATTGTTCAGAAATGAAGTTAAACTTCGTGTTAAGTTCGCGAGGGAGCATTAAAGAGGTTTCCTGTTACCCTGGCCATCGCAAAAATAATTTGTTGCTTTGGTCGGTATCGGGTTAAGTGGTTAAATCTCCTCGCTCTTTTGCTCACAAGATCTCGTAAACAAGGTAGAAGTATCGCGGAAGCAACCGATTGGGTGCTCGTAATAATTTAATGTCTTCTGCTGAGCTACAATATAATTTGCCGACTGCAGATTCTTGCGGTACGACGCAGAAATTTGATGCCGTCTATAATTTTCTGCGGCCGTGTGCTGTATATATTATTCGAGCAGAAACACGGAGGTTAAATTCTCAATATCTTTGATTACATTCAAATCTATGGACTTCGGTTACTCGATTGATATCATATATATAAATATTGAATGAAAATTGATTTAAAATTGGAAAGCATTTTTCTTGCAATCTGTGCATCATGGTAGGAAGAATACAACGAAATAGATACCATTTTTGTGTCCCGCAATTGACGGAGTTCATCTAATATTGTGCTGAAAGTCGATCTAAGACTAAAATATTCGATGCTTTCGTGACGGCTGTACCGTATATTCATGACAGAAACGAACGTAAATTGAAGTTGATCGTTTCCTTCTATAATGATAGAGCTCTCTGGAAAAAATTGAACTTGTGCATGTATATATAAATATAAGTATTTAAAAATGACTCTTGCCCCGTAACCCTCTTCCATTAAATATTTTCTAGCGCACAATTGGTGCGAAGGTAGCCATTTTTTTCTTTTCTGATCAATTTTTGTGTATATATTAAGCATTTCTGTACACACTTCTCTCTTCATTCCCTGTAGCAGAAGTCTTTGAGTAATTTTTTGTGACCGTCGACTTGACTACATTTTGACCCTGGACTTAAATCTCATTTTCTCGACTACTCTACTGAACTAAAGCCCCACTCACGAGAGCGTGCCCGTTCCTCTCTCTCCGATTGCTCTCTCACCCGTTCTTCCATTAAGCAGTTTGCTGAGCACGTATTCCGCACTTTCGATGCCAATGGCGACGGCACCATCGACTTCAGGGAATTCCTGTGTGCCCTTTCCGTCACCTCTAGAGGCAAGCTAGAACAGAAACTGCGGTGGGCCTTCTCCATGTACGACCTCGACGGCAATGGCTACATCAGCCGGAATGAGATGCTAGAGATAGTAACTGTGAGTTGAATTCCTTCAGAGTGATTTCCCTAAGTGATTAAAAAAAATACAAGCTTCTCTCTAAAGCTCTTGGCATTGTTTTGAACGATATTTTGCGCCGTGCTGTGATCAGAATAGGCATATTAAGGTACAATACATTCTATGAGTAGTATTTGAAACCGTGTCCGTATATCGAATTGTCTCAGACGTGATGCCTACTTGAAGCAATCGAGATTGTATTCATGTTAACAGTGGCAGAAAGCGATTGTTGCTAATCTCGAGCAGCTTTCTGTATAACGCTCTAGGGTGCGCTGAAGTGCAGTGTTATGAAGCACATTTGGAATTAGTAAAACTCGGTGTATGGGACTCCTTAACTTCCGTAGGAATACACTGTTAGTGCACTATCTCTGCAGCGCCCATTAGGAACTAAGCTATCTTCAGTTATGTCCCTAGCTACCTTCAGCGGAATCAGCAATAGTGGGTGAATGAGTGATAGATTTAGTTGTGCGACCTTGCCCTTTATTTTGATTTTCAGTGTCTCGGCTATAAGAAGCGGGCACCTTGAATTTTGCAGGAGCATTTCTGTATCTTTTTATTCTCACTTCACTTTCTTCACTCTCTAGACCTTTACTCTATGTTCACAAGTTATAGTTGGCTGTGCAGTGCTATGCGGAACACTCCCATTTTACTCCCTTGTAGTGTCTTCGAAATGCAATATCCGTGGATAAAAAATTCCGAGTTCGACTGCTGTGTATAATTTGGGCAAAATCGATGAATAAACACTAAGTCGAAAATAGAAAAATAACAGTAAAAAATGAATGAGAACACTAAATTAAGTTAAATCATATTTAAAAGTCGTTATTAAATTTTTCCAGGCAATCTACAAAATGGTTGGGTCGGTGATGAAGATGCCTGAGGACGAGAGCACGCCCGAGAAACGCACGGACAAGATTTTCCGCCAGATGGACAAAAACCGAGATGGGAAGTTAAGCCTGGAGGAGTTCATTGAGGGAGCCAAGAGCGATCCTAGCATTGTTCGGCTGCTGCAATGCGACCCCCAGAGTCAGTGATATTAAGCTGACGAAGATCTCGACTGTGCTTTCGGCGGTCAACCCTCGCCTAAATGTGCATGCAAGTTTTATACTGTTAGCCTACCGACCGAAGGCCTTCGAAGTATGCTCTTTGCTTTCTTTTTAACGAACGCTGTATCAGTAAAGTTTTCTCAAGGCAGCCGAAGAATTACCTGTCAATTATTCCCGTCCCTTTTCTTTAAAACGGTCGTTGATGTAATTTTACTGTCAACTGTTTGTTGTCGTCAAAGTATACCCCTGGAATAATACTGTTTACTTCTTTCAACAGTCGGTTATCTTTTTCACTGTCAGTCAAACGTGACTTTTGAAGACGTATTGTCCTACATTGAATTGCGTTACTTTCCAGCGATCTACCGCACTGCTTCTCGCTCCCTTCTATTCGATTTCTTTAGTTTATATTTACCACGTCTGTTTGCCATTGTTTTTTAAGTGACTCCCTGTACCGTTACGTTTTCCCTTTTTACGTGACTAAGATGCCTAGTATTCGAATAGAAATTTGATTAACTCTCGATTTTTTTAACTAAGCCCTGAGTGTTGGCGGAAGGCTCAAGAGTATTGCTGTTGTTCGTCAAACGATGAGGACCTGAGGGCTGGCCTTCTGAATTGCGGTCGTGATTTTCCTGCAGTATCAGTGACTCGTTGTCTCAGGCATGAGACATTAGATAGATTAGAGCGTAATGCAAAATTGTAAGTAGAAACATGAGAAAAATCCGTGCGTCCACTTCGTGCAAGTGTGCTTTGAAGGTTTTTGAAAAAAATTATGGCAATATAAATTTCCTAATTAAATTATAACAAAACGTGCACAAAAGAGATTCTCTTTGACTTTGAGCTACAAATTCTTCGAGGTAAGATTTAAGTATCAACTTTCAGGATCTATCAAAAACACACGAGTAACCTCTCCATTGCTCATCAGATAAGAATGCAGATATTCATGGATTTTTCTGAGCCTTGGGCCTAATGGCTAATCTCAATGAAGTAGTTGAATGAAATTCATAAATTCAATTATTCCAACGATTTTTAGCAATGAGAGCAAGAGTGTAGCAGAGATTGTCCACTGTAGTTATTCGAGAACTGTTTTGTTGAATGCTGGATATGACGTGTTTGTTAAGTACTGTGAAGCTGGTGTATAATTCTGTGTTGTTTATGTGTGTAGTTCATCACGCGACGTTTGTTGGGATTATGGCTGTTTAAATACCTTGTTATTCGAGCATGTCGTTTTGCTCTCTGAGCTTCATAGATTTCTAAAGAAAATAGAGTATTTTTGGTCTCGCCTGTTTCGACTCTCCGTGACTGACGCGACTCTACTTGACCGTTCGATGTGCACTGTACAAACGCGTCTGCCGACTGCAGAATGCGCTTTTGATCGCAGTTCAACAGTTGAGCCTTAAATTCGAGTACACTGAAAGAAAAAGCATGAGCAGTTCTGAATAATTGCTTCTTAATGAGGGGAATTGTATCTTACAGTCGTGAGACCGAAAGAGGAATTTTACATCGCCGCTTCTCGTAGTAAAATAGGAGCACTGAATAAGCTAAGAAAGAGGGACCTTATTACCTAACCGAAAAGGAAAACGCAGTTTCATTGCGTCGAGATTGCAAAATATTACCGATTCCTGCACGAAAATCTGATAATGTTGCATCTATGTGGTGCGGGCTGTTTTCGCAAGTTGCATCGCTCGCTTTCGCCACAGCACTCGCAAAAAATACTCTGCAGTGGTAGCATGGTGCCTGTATTTTTGTCATGCATGTGTTATCTAACGCCATAATCAATGCCATATTTAATAGCTGTCTTGCCTTAGCCTTACCGTATGTTATACGTACTATTCCACATTACTCATAAGATGGTGGACAAATTCGGATGAAAGCTATGATTTTTTTAACGTACGAGTTGAGCTTCAACGGGCGTTGGCACATGCTTTCCAAAACAATGTGATGTGTTGAAAATGTACGTAAATTTTAGGCGAAGATTGTAGGTTTATTTCACTTCAGTTCAATAATATGGAAGCTAGGAAACTAATTTGAAGCGCTGATACAAGTTTTGTTACGTCGTTCTAAATTTCGCTGTATTTCTAACGGTCTAACATGAAAACAGTTTTAAATGTTACCTGCATATCCTAGCTTTCAGTCATTGGCGGGTTAATATAAATATTGAGTTAATGAGAAACTTAATAAGGTAGAGAGTTAACTTTCAGGAAAATTGATTTGATATTTATTGTGGTTTTACCCTTTTGATGAAACAGGGACATTTTTCAGTTGATTTCATTCTTTCAAAGAGTCGTTCGTAGGTGTTTTTGTACTAATTTCATCTTTTCCAGTCATTTATCTTCTAGCGAAGCTGGTATAATAGTAAATCTTTTTATGATGTTATAGACTAGCATTAGTTAGAGCTGAGATGACCTTAGGGTTTCCTTGTTGACCGAAATGGTTCCATTCAATGGGTGATGATTAAAGATGTTCGAATAGATATGGATAAAATTAACATGCCAAGATTTAATTCATGTATTCTATTTCGCAACGGAAAAAAATCAATATGTAAATACATTTTACTGTTTATCGAAGACAGTTAATTTTGAGTTTGCTCTTCATGCCGAATTTTATTTTTTATTCACACTGAATCCTATTTTGCTAACTGATGTTGAGAATGCACAACATGTATGATGTGATGTATTGAATACTGAAATTATGAAATGTTGCTAAACTACTTCATGCTCATGAAGATATAACTGTTATGTAGTGACACATTTTGAAATGTGATTCTACTTGGGGTTCAGATTTAGTATGATAATAAATGATGTATTTGTTGAAACTAATTTTAAAATTTCGTCAATTTATATTGTATAACTCTTCGAGTAGAATAAGTTCCGATGAAATTGCAGATAAACTAAACGAACGTCTTCATACTGTTGACAGCCTATGAATCAATGGAAATTTTTCACTCGTTACTGTCGATTTTGTTTCATTAAAATGTGTTCAGCCGAGTACGAGTACCTAGATTTATTTGGTCAGGCCACCTATTTGAGTTTTCGGTTAGATAGAGCAAAAGAATGATTGTAGTTTCTGATTAATATGTATATAACACAACGGTATTTGTGTCATGTTATGACTGTGTAAGCAGACTTCAATAATTGAGTGTTCTGTTGGAATTTTTCTGGTGCTGTGGGAGTTCAAAATTTGAAGTCACGCATTGTTATCAATGCATTTCAATGGATTTTTTAATATCCATGGAAGACCTAGTTAGGTCAAACTGTATTTCAAATTTTTGTTCTAGATGCCAACAGTTTTACATCCACCGTGACTTATTCTACTAGTAATCCAGTAATTTTACTTTGGAGCCTTTTCATCATGACTGGTAAGAGGTACGTTTCGATCATTGTGTTGATTCGTAGCTAGAAATCGCGTAAGAAACAAACAGACGCTACTACGAGCTGTAACTCTGACAAATCAAACTTTTCAATTGTCACTGAAAAGTCTTGTAAAGTTTCATTATTTGTCGAGAATGTTAATGTTAATCCTCTTGACTTGCCATTGATTCGCCCGTGTTGATGCATGTTTACATGTGATATGTCCCGTTTTTACGAATACTATTGAATGATGCTTCCTATCGTTGAGGTCCCTCTATTGTATTACAGTTAGCATTCAATGTCTCGGGTTTCTAGCTCGTGCTCAGGTTTCTAGCTCGTGAGTATTGTTTTGAGACTTGTTACAGAGGTTAAACTGTGAGTAGTGTATGTACAGTACTTGGTATAGTCCGAATAACGGACTCTATATCAATAGTGATACTTAATCAAATTGGTATTCGATACATTTTCCGTTTGGTATGTGTTGCTGATAAGACAAACTTTGAAATTCAAAAAAATATATTAATTTTGCTCAGGTTTTTGCTCCCAAATTACATTCATCATGCCAGCTTCTTTTATTCACATTTAACATTTCTTCCACCGCGCCAAAAAATTGTATCCTTTGTGTGTTCATAAATTGAGCATAAATTTTCACGTCATAGTTTCGTCACATTGTATTCACAGATAGTTCACAGACCGTATTTCAGTACGATTTCCTCCGTAATATTGAACGATGTGAATATAGGCTTAAATTTTTCATTTCTATAATAAATAGTTATTTAACTACGAAGCATGCAACTTATTTGATCAACATAGTGAAGAGAACTTGCTATCTTTCGGCTTTTCCACTCACCCTTTAATCAAGCGTTGAATGAGATCTTATTTTTTGGAATATATTTGACTGAGCAATGTGTTACTCATCTAATAATATTAAGAGGACACAGTTCTGAGTTCCTACTCAAAACTTTGACTGAATATAAAATTCTAATCCGAGATAGAATTATACACTGTTTATTTCAGCTGGGTTGTCTCCATTTTTCTGTTAGAAAGGATTCAGTATTGTTGCAGATTGCCTTTTCATGAGCAAAGTAAAGAAGTAATTCAGTTTTCCTTACGAAATTGCATTTGACGTTTGTATATTACACCTACAAACTGACAGATTGTATTTAGTAACTTTGTTCCACTGTCTCAAGATATCAATTAAAGGTGAGGAACGGTGAGTACTCTAATTGATTTCTAGACTTTAATTTGATATTATTGCTAGCAACGTTGGTTTTCTGGGGTCTTTCTGTTGCTATATGTTTATTTTACAGACTACAATTCCGCGGAACCCGTCCGTATTGCTCGAATATTTTGCTAAATATAATTCTAACTTTTTCTTTAAGTATTTGTGCTATTACCCAAGTGATTGATTCTACAGTCTAAATAAAATTTTTTGTTACCTAAATCAAATGGATGAATTTGATTGTAAGTTGACGTTTTAACTTGCAACTCAATTTTTCACAGGTGCGATTTTGGGTTGATGCTTTTGTTTTCAAGCTCATGGAACTCTTCAAATAATATTAAATGGATAATCTAAATTTTCATACGGACTTTGTTGATGTTTTAATTCGAGTGTTCAATGATACGCGCGCGGCAAATCTATTTTTAATCATCAACATCCATTTTCACTTCCTACAAGTTAGTCGCGAAGGGAATTGTTATACTACTAAATTCGGGTTCTTGGTCTTACCCAAAATTTCAAAGCCTACTCTTGAAAACGTAAGTCTATCCTTTCTTTGTGACAATGACTAGACTTTAGAATACCTTCCTCGTAGGCCGAATCCTGAATTGCCCAAGTCATGAATTTATTCGCCTTCATAGATTTTTTTGAACATGAAATTGCATCTGTTTAGAGATTTGGGAAATTTTTTAACCCGTGAACTTTTCTTGAAGTGATCATAATAAGATTTAATTGTAAACCACTAATTGGAATGTAGTTTTATTAAACAGTAAAATAGAGCATATTGGACGAGAGAAAACATTTAAATCATCCAGTGTTCTAATTAAACATTTTTGATAAAGTGTTGAAATTTTTACCGGATTTATATTAATACGTATTTCCCTGTTTATTGGCTGGTAGTACAGTATGTCCATAACCTATAAATCTTGTCAATTATAGTATTTTTATTTATTCATTTTTTTCCAATGCGACTTTATTTTAATACAGATCAACGAGTAAAAGTATTTGTATGAAAGCACTCATATTTTTGAATACCTCCGTAAGATTTCCCACTTGCCCTAGTCAAATATCAGGAGCGATACCACGTTCAGCTTTAGTTCACTTATTTATAATTTAGTGATGTCCAATAGATTTTTTCTCTTTCGTATGCTCGACGATAGTCAAAAACATTTACAAATTTTATTTAGAAATTTTCACTCTCACGCTATATTTCAAAACCCAAAAAATTCGTCCCGTTAACAAAATCACTCAATTTTGCAAGTTTTTCCATTTTTGTCCCCGTTGTTACTTTTTATTAGTATTCGTATGGATAGTTTTATCTGCTCATAATTTTTCTTTTAAATCTTAAGTTTTGTGTTCACGCTCGTGCTCCAAACTGAACTCTAGCTGGCCTATCTCCGGTAAATCTTTATATACATGTTTTTGATCAACTTGAGATTTCCTTCCCTGATATAAGCTAGCTATATATATTTACCTACATGCATAGTGAATTTCAATGTAGTTTGCCTTTCTAAATGAATCACATTGTTGTGACTTCATAAATACTTTTTCCATCCTTTAAGTTTCAACATTTAAATAAATATGATTTCAATTTCACCATGTTAATAAGAAACTGTCTGTGTTTGAATGCGAGCAATAGGTATGTTTTACGAGTAGTTAGAATAAAAGATAAAAGAGCAAGCTACATGTAGTATTTTACATGAAGTCTAACGGTTGTGAGAGGTACGAGCTTTTGCACTCTTGATCTGAGCTACTGCAGTCAAGGGGACGCGTGTCGATTCTTCAAAGGTAAAATATTTACTTAATTTTTTATTTCTACTAAAAAAATTTAAAGATATCATAAAATAAGTATATATATATATATATATGGTATCATAAATGTTGATAGTAGAGTTTCTATTGCAAATTGTCATAACTCGCTTTCTTAAATTAAAAACCATTTTGATGTTTATCTTTGCCATAGCAGATTTAAGTTTAAATGTTCCCTAACATTGCTTTTATCCATTATCATAAAGTCTTTTATCTATTATCATAAAGTAATCTAAGTTAGCGTGCGAACATTTCGAATTGAATGTCAGAATGTGCTGGTTGAACGCCAGTATACGTGGTGGGAATTTAGTTTTGATGTTTTTGCAAGGCGATTTTAACCTCTTCATGAAACTTGTTGCATGTCATAAGCCCTGAAGACTTTCATTCCATCTGAACACTGGTACTCCAACCTTTCTCTCACGCGAATTCTGCCATGAAGAAGCGCACATTTGTAAAATAAACCGTATTCGAATGGAATGTTCGTCTTAAACAGAGGTTTCAATGTTGTGAGAGGGCTTCTCAGGCACAACGAAAACATCTTTATTTTAGGATCAACGGAAGTTTTACACTTTCAGCTTTAGCACTCACTGGAGTAGGCTTTCAATAGGTTGCATCACCTCAAGAAATGGCATCACCATTATATCAAGTACTCGCATGCAGGCATCTTTGACCAATATGTGCAAACGTGATCGTTACAGATGACTAGGTACGAATTCGGTAAACGTAATCGTAGTTACCTAATAAAAGTTTCTGATTCCGTTGTTGAACCTTGTTAGAGTATTGTGATGGAATTTCATATTGTTCATAACCCTGTTATTTCTGCTAGGGGGTTTATGGTATTTAGCTGAATGACTTCACTTTTTTCTTAAATAAAGTTTAAATGGAACTAGGACTTATTTATCCACAGCGAAGGAATGAAAGTTCCATGAGAAACGAAAAACTATACTAAAGTTGAATCAGTAGGATTGACACAACATTAATCAATTTAATTTTGTAGAAGGTGTGAGGGCTATTTGAGGACATTTTTAGTATGCTAAACAATATTTTAGCGAATGAAAAGTATACATTTGAATCAAAATTGTACAAATATCTTTGAAGACACTACTTTATCAAATTCTAGGAAGCCACCATTGGCTTCAACGACAGCTTTTATGCGGGAGCGGAACCGTTGACGAGCTGAAATTAATTGGTCCTTATTGACCTGGGCAGTGGCAGCTTTCAGTGAAGCTACGGCACTATGAGGATGTCGATTGGTCTCTTTCAACGATGCCCCACACGCAATAATTCACAGGATTTAAATCTGGTGAGTTTGGGGTGCAGAAA
>VOMN01003706.1:0-14826 GCA_014899125.1 Orchestia grillus
TCACAATGGAGGCCTGTGCAGCACCTCACAATGGAGGCCTGTGCAGCACATCACAGTACAGATATTCAATCGTATGCCCACGGCTGAGCCTCACACAGCATTCTCTGATACAAACACATTATATCGACGAAATCTTTGTGTGATTGGAAATTCACAAACATAGGACTTGGTTAAAAAGCTAGAAATGAACCACTCATCTCCTTGCTATTATTTCCTATGATATTCTATTCTGCCTGTGTTTTAAAGGAGAAAACCTGGTTTGTCCATGCAAGAAAGTTCAATACCTTTGTTTGTATAACCTCCTTTGCTTTGTGTTTCTTCAGGAGTTGCATACACATTGACGGCTCCTCACCAATTCTGTTCATTAGCCTCTACAGTACACCACTGCCACTGATCTAATGATGGCCAAGTGTCTGCCACTCAAAGCGCTTCTCAACTACTGCCCTTCCATTTGTGCGAGTCTTGAATTCACGAGTCAAGGAGTCTCCTGCAACTTCAGTATTCTCTCAACGGAACCTTGTCATTCACTTCCTTACTACCTCCTAAATCTCTCGGTGCGCTCTGCCCTTGTTTATATATGATTTAATATGTACATTTCTACGCAAATATTAATGAAAGAACACAAGAAATGAGTAATTATTCACATGAAACCCAGAAATACCACTCTTTATACAAAAATGCAAAAAAATCATACGAAAATACAAAAATATGTACTCTATGAAAATGCTAAAGTACCCCAATGAAAATGCAGAAATACCCCACAAATATGGCGGAAGATCATACGAAAATGCAGAAATAATCTACAAAATTGCAGAAATACCATTCACCAATGCAAAAATGCAAAAAACAACCTACGAATATGCGAAACTACTTCCGAATATGCAGAAATACGCAACAAGAATGCAGAAATACGCTACAAGAATGCAGAAATACGCTACAAGACTGCAGAAATACGCTATAAGACTGCAGAAATACGCTACAAGACTGCAGAAATACGCTACAAGACTACAGAAATACGCTACAAAACTGCAGAAATACGCTACAAGACTGCAGAAATACGCTACAAGACTGCAGAAATACACTATGAATCTACTGAAATACCCAAAGAGGACACCCGTTTTAATTAAAACGAGAGCAGCACATAACAACATTCCCTGGAGTTGGCAGGGTCACTTCAGGGCAGCAGCTGCTAAAGCATGATAAAAAATTCTATATTTTTCTAGCACTCTACTGCACGTCCAGCAACTAGTTCAATCACTGCCTTTGAATATAACTGTCAAAAGCACTTCCCGCACACCAACTCCTCACAAGCTTCAGGTTATCTTCTCACATACTGTACACATCTAAGATATTGTGTTTAAGCACTGACCATAAATTTTGTCAAAACTTCTGAGTAACTAGCACTCAATAGGTAATATGACGATCTATTAAATTACTTATTATCCTTATCTCATTTCATCTCTGAAAACTGAACACATAAACTGTTCTATTCATATCCACCTCAAGAAACTGAATACACAAACGTTCCAGGAAACCTCAGGCCACCAAGCACAAGAAGTTTTCCACTCGTGCTTACCTCAGGAAAAAATTCTTTGGGAAATTTGACTTTTTCTTTGGTGTGTGCGTCTGATAGGTCGCCGGTGTACTGCGTCCGCCCAACTATGTCCACATAGCGTTTTTCTGCCGGTACATTTTGGTTCATTTGGTTTGTCAACTTGGTGAAATCGGGGCAGGTTGTAGCCACCCGGGCACCTCAACAGGGGCCACCTGGGCACCTCAACAGGGGCCACCTGGGCACCTCAACAGGGGCCACCCGGGCACCTCAACAGGGGCTCCCAGGGCACCTCAACAGGGGCTCCCAGGGCACCTCAACAGGGGCTNCCCAGGGCACCTCAACAGGGGCTCCCAGGGCACCTCAACAGAGGCTCCCTGATCACCTCAACAGGGGCCACCTGGACCCTTCAACAGGGCCACATGGAAACTCAGTGAAAACAATGCAAAACCTCAGGTAGTAAATCTACATATTTCAAAGCACCATTAATTACAATGTAGATATACAAACATTTGTAAACAATTCAAACAAACAGGAACAAGATGATGATATTTTGTTCCAAAAACTATGTTGACAAGAAGCTTACCTTTGAAGTCGTACGTCTGAATATCCCCAACACTCTCATGGATGAAATACAGGCTGCCCAGAGCCTGAAAAATCAAACCATTCAGCTTGGCTACAAATGTAAACTATTTTTTAACAACTAATTTACTGAACTATTGAGATTGGAAATTTTCATAATGAAGAATAATTTAGAATTGAAGATCTGATTTTCTCCAGTCTCAAAGCTCCAATAAATTTTAATATTGATTTGAATTAACTATAGAAATTAAAAAAATTTATGTTCAATTGTATACTGTAAAACTATCAGTTGGTGATGGTATCAAAATTTCAGAAATGATACTGAAAGATCAAACTCTTTAAATAAGAATTGAGATGAGAAAGGTGCAAGCAGAAAATTTGTTTCCATCAAAATGAGACATCCAAAATTTTAATTTCTCAGTTGTACTGAAAGTATTCATCACATTTGCAGAAATGTGACCCCCTGGGGTGTTAATTCACCCCTAAAAGAAAAGTATTGTTGCAGGAAATATTTTAATTCAAAAATTAAATGGTAAACATAGAGGACAAACAACCCTAAAAAATGCATCACAATCAATGCAGGGCATCACTGCCAGTACTTATGGTGCCTTCAAATACTTGTGGTACAAACACGCACAAATGATGTGCCACAGACTAACATTGACAAGAAAAGACAAAGAAGAGTTAGCAAAAATGGTTTGAAAATCGAAAGAAGCCAAGTGGGCTCTAAAGAAAGAAGTCCCAAATGCCTATCTATACCTGAGGCAACCTAACGGTATTCTCCTAAGGACGCCGGTCCCTACAGCACACTCTAAATATATGAGAATAATAACAGTCGCATTAATTCAGTAAGGCACTTAGCAAGCTCACAGCAAATTTATCATTCAACAAAGTATAACAATAAGAACAGTAGCACTAAATTAATAAGGCAATTAGTCAGCTCACAGTGAACTTATCAGCAGCAGTGGTGTCACCATCGAGGTAGATGAGGCAGCGAGTGTAGTGCCTCAGCTCAGGGCGGGCTAGCAGAACGCTGGAAGTGAAGTCATTTACGTAAATGCACTGCACACACAATTATAAGGGATGACAAATTCAAATTGTGCGGTATGTAGAATGCACTTAACTGTTGAGTAAATTGATTTCTTTTCATAAGATTTAATGACTTCATGACACACAGTGATAAAAATTAGGGAACAAAATATACCAAGACAAGCATAAACTACTAAGCAAAAAGTACTATTCTATAACAGATATTAAAGCTAAAACTGTCCTAATTTATCCTCTGTAAGTCGGTGATTGGATAGCAATGAAATGAAACTTTTATGAACCTATGTTTCAACATTCATCTAACCAAAATGACTTTTTAAGAATAAGCAAGAATTAAAATATTCATTATTTTTGAGATATACAAAGTCAAAGTTGAATAGGGTGTCTCTAACTATGGTGGGAGTAGGTCCCAGAATTGTAGGTGCTGGAAGCTCATTAGATTACATGAACTTTATTCTGGAAGTGGCATAAATGTTTGAAATGTCCCACCACTATGTCAATACAGGCCTAGTACCACTACAGAAGCAATTTCCATATAGAATAAAATGATAAACAGCACGATACAGAAAGTAAGAAATTTTCCAAAAGTACATTTATGATTCAATATTTTGAAAATAAATACTTGGGTTTTTACTTATTCTTGAAGAAGTCCTTTTTGGTTTTATATCTACTGTCAATATTGTACCATTAGTTTTCAAATACCCTGTATAAACCTTTTGTATAAAATATAAATAAAACCTCAAATAAAATTTAGATTTCCTTTTTTAAATTGAAAATGCAGATTACATGCTATAATAGCACTGATCAAGCTATACTCAAGGGGTGCATCTGTGAAACCAAGAGAGTTCAGAAGACAAAGTTTCAAGGCTACAATCAATTAGCACCAAATAAAAATCTTCCTAAGACTGGCTTCTTTGCAAACTCAGTTTTGAAGCAACAGCCAATTAGCACCAAGTAAATTGAAAACCTTCTTTGGAATGACTTATTGGTAAACTCAGTATTAAAGGCTACAGCCAATTAGCACAAAGTAAGATGAAAAATTACCCTAGACTGGCCTATTGGCAAACTCAGCCACTGGCAATCAAACAACATTGAGTCTTGGTACTTCAGATGTGCAAACTGGACATTCTTTTCCTGGATCTTTGAGTGTGAAAATCGTGAATTGCATGGTACACTTTTTTTCGATAAAAATGTTCTCTGTTTCGTTGCTTCACTTTCTGAGTGAGTTTGGAATTGTTATAATAATAATGTAAATGTATTTAGTAATGAAAATGATAAGGAAATATGTTCGATGTACTCTACAAAAATAAGCAAGTAGGAAAACTTTTTGTGAATTATTTGAAGTCATATCCCACATAAAACTGCATGACCAGGTGTGGGTCCATTGCATCAGGTTAGAGTAGTGATAAATCAATTTAGGTAGTTCAGTATTTATCTAAACTAAAAAAATTCTTCACTTACCATCCTCAAAACTCATTTTATAGCAGTGACAAATGAATGACAGTACATATTGTGACAGAAAATTGCCATTATTAGCTCTTTCTTGAATTTTTATTCATCAAATCATATCAAGTCAAGAGCTGAGACCATTTCCTTATGCAAGGAAAGTTCATGGTTTACAGTTCCAAAAAGAAAAGGGAAAAAAGTGACTCCAGACATACAGTTTCTTGGCCCCTTATTCAGACAACAGCAAAAAATAGGCTGACAGCTGCTGGTGATAGAAGCCACCCATAAAAGGGTAATCAATAAAATATGGAATTTTAATAAAGAAATAAAAACTGAGCTTGGGGAAAAACTAATTCAAATGAGATATTTTCATTATGTTTGTTAGCAAAATATTTCTATGTGATATTTCTGCTGCTACACAAAAACATTTATAAGACAAATGATGTTTTTGTCTCAAGTATGAATTATTGAGCTAGAATGGGGGAAAATGCTCATATCAATCAACACTAATTTTTCGTTTTGGATGACTTTCTGAAAAGAAATGCATGGTAAATAAATCTAAAAGGTTCAATAATGGATACATTTCTTTCTTCTGTTTCTGAGAAAAATATGTATAGTTGAACATGGATGGAACAGATTATCTCTTAGATGAGTTGGTCGAGTGCTTGAAACTACTTTGAACAAGCACACAATTTCATCAAAAGAATAATGAAGATACATAAAAGAAAATATAACTATTATGAGTGACACCTAAAAAGTACAATTTATCTAGAACCTATAAGTAAACAAAAGAAAGACTCAAAAGGAGACGAAATGCTCGTTGCATTTGTAAAAAAAAAGTACTCACTCATGAAAAGCTCTCCTACCAAAAAAGTACCTAGTAAAATTCTGTGTAACAGAAGCTGAGATATGATACCTAATGTGAGAATTTAAAACTGGGTTTTAACAGATGATGGGTTAACTAACCCTACATATGAAAAATAAATGTTACAACTTTAATTCAATATTTCAATTACATTTCTAAAAATTATCAAATTCTATGTAGTTCATAAATCCTCATCCCACCTGAGAAATTTCTCCCTGGAGTTTCGTGGGTTTTGATAATTTTTGCCACCAACTTCTTGACAGTGCAGAGCTAGAAAGCCAGGTTTCTCCACAGGTAGGCTCTGCACAAATTGAATTAAAAAATTAAAAACAAAAAATTTACTGGAAAGATCAGTAATACACTTCCTCCAATGTGACCCAATGGTGAGTCATTTAACCCACAAAGTAATGTCATTAAAAACTAGGTCATTAAAAGGATACATACACAATGAAAACATGAATTTAAAGCAGTAATACAGAATAATGTGTTCAATTAAGAAAATGTTCATGGTTGTTTGAAGAAATGCTAACTCAAGATTAATGACACAAACTGGGTAGGAGAACATATATTCACCTTCACAAGTGGGTTTAAGCAACTTCTAAACAATGAAAATCCATTGCCGTGTTTCAAGAAAAGTTCCAGCACTACACAAAAGCTCAAAAATATCTTAAACATGTTAAAACGTTAACTGCATCTCAGAATTTGACAGCTGTGCTTGTAGGGTTATTCTTCCTCCTAGAAAGTTACCATTTATCACTCGTCTGTCTCCTACGTACATGTCGTAGCCTGGCAAACTTCTAGTTCTAGAATAAAAGCTCCTGGAAGAGACGCTTATATCTTTTTCTTCTCAGTGTATAACGAAATCTTCGTGGTTCTATAGCGTTTTGAACTTAGGAATGTATAATTAGTCATATCGTGAAACAGTACTCTCACAGTTGGTAATCAAAAATATGTTTTGTGCCTGCATTGTTTTGTAAATATTTCTCCCCTTCATCTTGACCCATGTTCAATTACCTGTCTTAGGAATTGTCCAAGCGTAGCAATCCTATGTTTGGCTAATTCTACAAGCAGAACCAATGACGTGTCCCCGTTAGGACTTGTTTGACTCCGTCCCAGAGCCTAGTAATTCGCGGCAGAACTCCTCACTAGTCCACAATAGTCATGACCTGTTCAGTTGTTTTGCCAATCAGTGGTGGCTGACTCGATCAGCTAGGTATTGCCTAGAGGATGTGGAGCTGCAGATGTCCCCAGAGCGTCACTCTAATTTCTTCTGGAGTGCCCTTGATGTGCCTAGCCCCATCATTGTTAGCCAAAGGGCATTTACTTGGGGAAACCAACACTTCACCGCTTCCTCTATGCCGGATGTAACATTGTTGACACACTTAGAATCCGTCATAAATTAGAAGCTATACTATTGTCAAATTCTATTTAAACAGGCTGTCTTTCCAGGAGTTGCCTAACCCTTGATCTGACAGAAAATTTACAGTGTGTATAATCTGGTGAAATGTTTAAAATAATTAAATATATGCACATCTGAAAAATTTTCAAATAAATAATCATCACAAAACTTTTGACTCATGGTACTTTATCTACACTCAAATATTACAAACAATGCCATTTTATTGTACTGCTTTCCCATTTTTACTTCTAAAGATGATCAAATAAAGGTATTTAACTAGAAATTAATCATTTTCTTCTTTTTAACAGATGTGGTGTTTTAGAAGTTAGGTGGTCTTTTCCTAAGAACATCCAAAATAAGCACATTATTGTACCAACAGATGGTTGATACATACAAGTATGTATGGGTAACATGTTCAAGGATTATTTTCCAATGATTTCCTTCAAAATTTGTGACCTTGTGATGCATCAATGCACTTAACAAGCCATAAAATTTAATGCATTTTTAAACATATTAGAAAAATATTACAAGCATAAAAAATTGCAAAATGTAAAACCCTATCGCTTGATGCAGGATGACAAACACAGGAGACTGATGCATCATTCTTCATCCACCTTGCACTAGCCAACAGGATTTTCATATGTATATGTATGGCAGTTTGAAATACAGGCATCAAGTCACCTCAACTTTAAATTTTTATCTATAGTTGATACCTTAGCTCTGTCAGTTTATGTACACAATATTTCAGTGAGTATATATTCATTTTAAAGTTATAAATAATACCCATTATACAAAGATATAGGAATTTCTAAAAATTCATTGTGCTTTTTGTGAATCAATTATATTAATTATACAAAAATTAGAGGATCAAACAATGAAATGTAGTTTCTCTTATAGTAATAACAGATTGACAGCACCTCATACAAAACCAAACATCCACTCTTTGCAAGAAATGTTACAAATGTCACAACTGAACTTAATAGCATCCCTCAACTATTGAGAGTGGTTCTTTCCAGAATCCCCCATGATAGATAACAATCTGTTTAAGTAGAAATAAAAGTCTCTACAAGGATTCAAAAATCCAATCAGTCACTTCAATTGCTACTTTGTGAATTTTCACTAGTTTCATGGAAGTTCTGAGAAGTATCTAATACCCACAATAGTCAAGAGATTACTGCAGTTTCTAGAGCAAGTAAGTGAGCCATGTAAAGATATACTTACATTCACAGTCACACGACTCACCTTGAGCAATTCGTCCATCCAAGCCACAACCATGCTATCAGGCTGAAAAATAATGAAAATATCAGCATCAATGTCCTAAATTTATGATTTTAAATTTTAAATAAGAAATAAAAAATGTTATAAAAAGTATCAAGATGTCTCAGAAACTCAAATTACAACGTAACATCTAGCATCATAAAAAGATACTGGGTATGTTCTATTGTACTTATTATTCAAATTAGCTCATAACAGCCCTAACCTATTTATTTTGCAAGATGAAGCAGTCACCTTCAAGCCCTTGCTTACCCAAGGCAAATTTTCTCTTGCAATACACTACATACTGTTTCAATGTCTGTACAAATATTGGGTTTTGTTGCATAGTAGATGCATATAATGGCATGATAGACACCAAGAGAATAAAAGAACAAATTTTTTTATTTTTCTGGTCTCATATGACAACTACCCTGAAGTAAACTTTCCTCTAAAATCTGGTGAAATAAATTTTTGCAGCAGGACAGAACTTGATCATATGAAAAGGCATGCAATTCTAGAATGGCCAAATATCCCTTATGCAAACTTAGGAAGTCTCCAAATTCTGTGGGCTTCCATAGCACTGATGTGACCAGCCATTGATGTAAAAGTCGCCAAAGTTTTAGCCAGGTTCCTAGACTATCCTAGACAATGTGCAGCTTAATGTGGCATTATCTGTTGCAACTGAGGCTTTTCCAATCCAGCTAAGTGATGTATGATTGACTATGTGACTTACGATTGGTAGCAAGTTTATAGTTGAGATTGTCACAGTCCAATTATGTCCCCTACCCAAGATTGACAGCAGTTTTTTAGCTGAGATTGCCACAGCAAAATCTAAGTGCATTATTTGCTAGATTTTTTATACTCAATCAGGACACTTGAAAAATTTATAAAGATAAGCAGATACCAGTATATAAGTCATGAATGAGGAAGAGAAAATATTTGCAACATCACAGAAAGCTAAAATATTAAAAAAAAAAATATCTTAAGTGAGGAGCATTAGATGAATTGGGCAGAGGATTACCTACTCGTATCACCTCAGAAAACTGCAGAAATGTTGTGCTCAGGGTCAATTAGAAATTGATAAAAGAGAATATGAAAATGTTGCATCAAGCAAAACCATTTGAATTATACATTGATGTAATGGATTGCACATGTTGTAATCAATAACAAAGTAAAAAGCAGTCAATCACAAGAAAAATTGTCAAAGAACAAGAAGAATTCTTCATGAAAAGCAATGTTGAAGATAAATGTGGATATGCTGCATGCCTCTAATATAATTTAAGAAAGTAAAAAGCACAACATTTTTAACGAATTAGCTTATGTGGTAGTTCAATGCTCTCTAACCACATGAAATAGGATCCAAAGAGAGCGAAAAGAAGAAAAAAATTAGATTATGTTGTAGTTCAATGCTCCCTAACCACATGAAATGGGATCCAAAGCAAGTGAAAAGATAGGAATATTAAGTACGGACTTTAACAAACATAGAATCTATGCATACGTGTGTTCCCACACAAGATTTCTTGACCATAGAAACAGCAAGTTTACAAGGAAGAAGAAGGAAGGATAAAGAATAATCAACAAAGATATGAAAATAGAAAGAAGCAAACTGGGCATGAAAGATGGAAGTTCTGAAGGCCCAGCTTAAGCTGAAGTGACCTAACAATGTCTCTCTGGGGATGCCAGTCCCAGCATATGACAAAACCTGAACAATACCTAACTAACCTAACTTTAATGCCCATGGCCCATCATATGACCCCTGAGGAGAAATTTGATACTAATAACCAGTAAAATCAGTAGATAAAGCTAGTAGTTTGAGTTAAGATCATCAAATCAAATGGCCAGACTATTCCTTCTCAAACTGTGAGAGTGGTTGAGGATTCACAGTTCTGGAGAGAAAATAAGAAAAAACATTTGAAGCCTTAACAAACAACAGCTTCACAGTCCCTCACTCAGACAGCAGCAAAAGATATGGTGTTTTGCTGCTGGTGTTGGAAGACATTCATGAAACCACATGATTTAAGAAATAATTATGATTCTCTCACCTGTTCAAAGCAGGTAGCTATGTTGGCCGTGACGAAGAGAACACGTGTGACATCCTTTGGTGAGGATGCCATTACTGCACTGTACGTACTCAGTTCACTTTCTCACTTGCATAGTTTCAATGCCACAGCTTTAAAATTCAAATTATTAGCTTAACAATATACTGTTCCTATCTAAATAGGCATGAAGCTCAATGCCTTCAAGAAAAGAAAATGAAAAATGTGCCTGCATTGTCCCCCTCAACTTCCTGCAAGAAGAGCAACCAAACATGAATTCCTTGAGCCATATCTTGGATTCACAGATTCAAGGGAACACCAAGATAAAAACCTACATGACTTACTACAGCTACACATACTGAAATTCTAACAAAGTTTACCATTTCCTGGTGATGGTAATATTTCAATGAGGTGAAGGTATATTTCATTGTGGTATACCTTCATACCATTAGATTGTGGGGAAAATTAGGGGCTACGGCAATGCACTGTAGCTACAGATACCATCATACAGAGCTACTCAGGACATCCCGGGTAATTCAGCATGATTGGCATACACTGCATCCTGAGGACTGTGGTGCCCACAGCATATAGAATTTCTCAAATATAAAATTTGGGTAATAAAGTTCAACATTTTTTCACACACAGTGGTGTGGCATCTCTATGGTTAAAAACTCCTGAACTTAAACACTTCTCAATTTGCACACATTTGCCAAGCAAATTTCATCCAATTTGAACGCTTTTATGCCCCCAATGTTGAACAATGATGCCAGCCCCCCAGTCTTCCTTGCACTTCACAAAATACAAACAGGCCAAAAGAATGAATTAAGTTAAAAAGTCTAGGTGCCACTGTATTTGAATTAGTAAACACTAAACTTAGTTCATAAAATGCTTGAAAAAATTCTCAAATGGAAGGTATATTTTTTTTCGTTTTTTAGAAGCTGATCCTGTTGAGATTTGGGGAGAAAAACCTGAAAGGTCTAAGACAATAGATTTTTTATATTGTTTGTTGATAGCAGTTGGCTGAAAAACCCCATTGTCAGAAATTATTCACTTATTGTAAAAACAAATTGGGAGCCATTTCTGCAAGCTGGGAAAATTCAGGATACAATAAAACATTTAATTCAAATTTTTGTATACTATATGAGCTTATTTATCTATGAAACAACTAAAATGCCTATTATTGATCCAGGTAAGACGTATTTACAGAAATTCATGCAGCACAAGCTACCATTAAATTAGGAGTGAACAAGTGTGGAGTGAATTTCGCTGTGATTCATCCCATTTGCAAATCTTTTGCACTGAGCCTCCACAAAAGATGAGATAGCTCAGCAAGTTCATCAATGCTATACCTTGTATGCTTGTACACACAAGCATGAATTTTTTCCCCATTTTCATCCATTCTAGATGTGGAAGGTTGGCCTGTGCATTGAATGTTTTTGGGTTTTAACCAGATATGACTGCATTTGAATTGAGGCATGATTGCTTTTTAACTGAGATGTATGTCACCACATTTGAATAGTAATTATAACTCACACACTTTCTTTATGAGTGGTACACAACATATCAACCGGATCTTACACACTTCTACCAAGCAGAAAAAAAGTTTTAACACCATATGCTGTTCTTGAATATGGACAAAAGCAAATTTTGAAAAACTTGTTCATAAATTCTGTACATCACTATGATCATCTGTTGAATCAGATTCATATCAAAAATTAATGCTAAAGCAAGTTTAAATTTTTTTTTTGCCTGTGTCCCAAGCTGCTCCAAATGTTGGGGCTATTTGGGATGCTATTATTTTCTCTTTTACAAACTACAGTTAGAAGCTAGAATTTTTTTTCATAAATCATTTCATAGCCCTTACTAAAACCTAAAGAGACTTCTGAACATATTGCAAGAACTGTCAATGTTCTTGATCAAATACCTCCACATTTGAATAATGATTATGGCCCATATACTTATTTATGAGCTGAAGACAACATATAAACCACATCTGATGCACTTCAACTGAGCAGAAAACCAAATTTTAATACAGCCTAATATTCAGAAATACCAGCAATTAATTACAATCAAATGAAAAAAACCTGATCCATAAATTTTGTAATCAATTTTGTACAGTGCTATGATCTCTTGCTAAACTAGAGAGAAGGCTTCATATTAAAATTAATTGTAAAGCATATTTTTTCAACTTTTTTTTCAAGCACCTACAGTTGTCCCAAGTGATGAGGCTACCCAGGACTAATTCTTTATTTCAGTACAACCTACAGAAAGTAGCTATAATATTTTTCTATATACCATTATATTACCTCCTTCTTATATTGCCTTTACAATAACCTACAAAAAGACTCAAAATTTGAATATAGTAAAAGTTATCTACAAAAACCTTTGAAAAATGTATCAAGTATCTTCATAATGATACATTATTTCATATTATACAAGACAGAATTTATTGAACTTCAAAGATTTTTGTACACTAGTACAGCAATAAAAATTTACTTTTATTTGAATAGCTTAGACCAGTACAATCACATTACATGAACATACCATGAAATATGATAATACGCCAACATGCCAAGAAAACCCATTAAAATATTTCAGTTATCAAGGAAATTAAAAACTTTGCACAAATTTAATTTACAGACTCAATAATTCATATAAATTTGTGTACTAGTTGTTAAAAGTGGACAAGTTTGAACAAGTGGTTGAAAGATATGACACAGGTTTATCACTAACAAATACTTTTTTTTTTTATTATTTAGTCCAATAAAGCATTTACCCTAGACATACTACAACTGGAGTAAGCAATTATATTTAATTTAAAATCAATACATTTATTGTGCAATAAAATAGAAGTTTTACAGAGAGGACAAATTTAAAAAGCAACCAGACTGCTTATTAAAACTTTCAGTCATTCTAAATTCATTTATTATCATTCCTACATATCTATATTTACATGTCCTCTTTTTTTTTTAATTTCATTCAGGGTCAATATTTGATTATAATTTAACTTTCTGTTCACAACCAATATTTAATTTTTTGGATCTCACAAATAATCTCTGATGTTTCTCCTCTCCCATATTTTGATACATCATTTGAAGTCTTTCAATTTACTGTTATCTTACATCTGGGTCTCTATTACACCAATACAATCTAGTCTGCCATTCTCACATTCACCAACCAAGTTATCCAGTTTGCCTACCTGTCATCCACATATATTTATGCATCCCCATTTTATAATACTGTCACTGCATTCTTTAGCTCTCCTCTTATTATTAAATCTTTGGTCTTTCTGATAATGTGGTGTCACTCACATGGTTCAACTATCCATCAGATTATAAGTAGCCCTGATCCAGCTGATACACATATTTTAAGAGTTTCATCTCACCTTCTTATGAAAATGGGCTTCATCTTTTTAAAAGCAATCAGTTTAAATTAAGGTACTAAGTAAATCTAAAAAGCTAGATCCTACTTCACACTTCTGTATTCATTTTACTTTTGCCTAAAATTCTTCCATAAACAGAGCTGTTTAATTCCTTGCACATTCTTTTATACTTCTCATCACAAGCAAGCCTTAAAAGTAGACTCGTAACTGCAACTCTTACCTTCTTCTTCCTTGCACATTCAATCACTTTCATGATGCCATTCACAGTACATTCACTTCCACTTTCAATCAAATAATTTCTACCTCCTTGCATTATCACCATGTCTCTATTCATACCACCAATCACTTTCTCAGCACATGCACAAATCTTGTTTATTTATTTTCCTCTCAAACTCATGTATTTACTGCAGCCAGATAACCTTACATACCTAGTAACATTCTTCACTAAGCTATTCCACATATTCATATCTCCAATTTCCCATTCTCTTGTATACCTCTCTTTCTGTTTTAAACTCTCTTGCATATCTCTCTCTCCTAGTTTCACACTCTCTTACACACATTTTGCTCTCAGTTTTACACACTTTTCATTTTCCTCGTTTATTCTCCTTTCATCTTTCTGACACTCTCCAATTCATTCTGATCCAAGCCTTATTCCCGGATCCAAGCTAACATTTTACCTTTAATTCTTTTCTGGGAAATCTTATACAGCAAACAAGTAAGCCATACACAATCATAAGCATTGCAAAGGTCAAAGAAAATTACTATGCAGAGGCCACGGTTTACAAGGGAACTTCTCTAACTATTTCACATCAACACATCTTCTTCTTCTGCCGTGATGATCCAAGGGATCTAAGTGTCTGTGATTCAATCTTGAATCGTCCAACCTGATAACTTGCAGGTACAGCCTCTAGGTATCAGATGCTGCTCAGCTCCAACAAGAAAAAGAACAAACAAAAATGAACGATGCAGCACAATAAAGCTTGGTGATTAAATGCATAAGGCAGTAGCTTAGAGTTCATTGACTTTGTTGGTGGACCTCAAAAATCCCACAAGACTAATAATTATTACAATTTGATCAGAAGAAGAATGTTCTCCACAGCCAAGAAAATTTCTTATACTGAATTTTATATTCTTTCTGTCAAACAGAACTAAAACTCTGTATCTTAATCAGGAGTACCTTGGACATACAATCAAAAAATGGTGTATAGTTTCAGACACATGACCCTCAGGACAGTTAGGATTGTCACTCATGTTAAACCTATG